>JABUQX010083591.1:0-7500 GCA_015478945.1 Trachelipus rathkii | reverse complement strand
GAGGTTTCCCTCCAAGAATAGGGCTATGTCCGTGAGGTGTGAACTTTTTACCTAAAAAATATATATAAGCAATTTAGCAATCTCATTCACCGATTCTTAAAATAATTCTTGGAGTTACTTTCAATACCTTTATGACCTTTTTCATCCCCCCCATCTAAGGAGTACAGACATATATGAAAGCCTCAAAATTATATATTATTGTGGCAGTATATTTATAAAACGTAACGTGATGTTTACAAGATGCCTATGACGTCTTAAGCACGTAGATAAAGAAATTTGAAAAGATAAGCCATTATTCACGATATATAGATATGTTCCTTGAAACATTAAATTTTGATAAATATTAAATTGGTCGATTTTATTCATGAATATCTTTTTCCCTGGTACAAAGCTCCTCCTATGAATTTATTTATTTCATTAAATAATAAATTTTTTATCTGACTACAGCGCCGCTCAATAAAAATTATACTCCAGCTACTAAACCTAACTGCTCAGCGGTTCTGGATCTCGCCTGAGGCTCCACCGCATTTTGGTGGATACGTTGAGATGAAGGTGCATGTATAAGAAAATCAATTAATGCCAATCACTAGTTAAATTAACAGAAATGATTTATGTTATAAAAAGTGGTAATAACAATTTCGTCAAATCTTCCCTTCCCAAACCCGGACAAAAAAAAGAAGCTCTTCCGCCTCACCTATATAATATGTGAGACAGGTTACTCGCATCTTATATGCCTATACGAGTTTGAATGGTATCTTTTGGGAACAATTAGCTAATCAGGTTCCCCACGTTTTAGTAGACTTGTGTACGTACTTTGCACGTCTTTCAAAGATGGTTTATCTCTAACCATTATTTTTCCGTCACAGCCCTTGGGCTATTCCGGTGTCTTCACTTCTTACTCTCTACTGGTACTTCACAGGCCCACTTACACACTTTACTATCCTCTATTGGATAAGAATACAGGTGTAGGTAAGACTTCTGTCCAGCTTATCAATAAAATAGACAAAACCCGCTCCTTTCGCTTGCCACGCCCGGTTATAAAAACTATTCTGATCAGTGAGGCGCAAATGATTTGTGATAGGAGGACATATTCAGAAACACACTCGATGATAGTACTAACCGGTGTCCAAAACTTTTCAAACCATACTCGCTGTGAATAAATCTCCTTTCGTAAAAACTGGATTCCTGGCAACAAAATCCGACGGAATGTTGCTCCTTTCCTCAAGGCTATATGGAACGGGGAGAGTATATATATGTTTGTTGACCTGATAGAAACAAGCTCTCTCTCATGCAGGCGAGGGGTCTTGGAGAAGTGAGGGCTATTTCCTCTTATATTCAACCACTCGCATATGTGTTTCCGAGAAACGGCAAGTCACTGTGAGGTTTCCTATTATCCCTAATGTAGCTATGGATCGTGTATCAGTACATGTACGCGCATCGAGGTGTCCAATTGATTTACTGACTTGAAAGGTTCATACGCGATATAGTTGACGAGGCCAGTGCGGGTGGTGTGGAACATTAAGTGCGAGTATGTGGGAGTTTATGACATAATGTGACTTTGCTCTGTAACTCCGCATCCGATACTGCTTTTAGCGTGTCTGTCGTTATCCTTTGTACCGATTTGGACTTTGTTGATGCGATCACTTATAAAAAGTTTACTGATGAAGGTACGATAGGTCCATTACCTGCGTTTTATCGCAGTACTTGCACCTTCCCACCTCGACTGGTTAAACAGTGCCCTTATCACCACGACTGGGAAGGCCTTGACTAAATACTCTACTAAAAGGGGCTGATGAGGCTTCTTGTATCAAGTGACGTTAAAGACTCACTGAGAAGAGCGAAAAAGTCGTCGGCAAGGTACTTAATACTGATACTCACGCCGGCAGTTACTTCTTTTCTCACCTGTTTCTTTTGATGCCGCTTCTGCCTATGGGGATGCGAACGCCGGAAATAGTCCTAGTTGTTATTTACAACCGTGACTTATATGAACTTCTGTTTTTTCATTATTTTTGTAATGGTTTGGCCAACGAGTGTTATAAATTGTCAACAGACATATGCCGCCGCACTTTCTATCCCACAACTAAACAGGACGCCATCGTGAACCATCGTGGCACACAACACAACTCCTACATTTCATAAAATTCAACAATCTCTCAGCCATTCATTACAGGAAAGCACGCAAACCACCTAAAACCTTCATCACATCCTCTACCATAATCGCCCTGCCTTGGGCTGTCGATCTTCGCGTCTGTACTCTCCATGGTCGCTATTAATACATACTTGTTCCTTCTATGAGATTTTCCTCTACCATTTCCTATTGATTGGTATCCAGACATTTCTCGTCTCATGTGCATATACCTCAAAGAAACATGTTCGTGTGACGAATCGCTTTCTGATGTCTATTGCACTCATCGCATTCGTACCTCCTGCATTCACCTCTTTCATTTTCACCCGGCCATTTGCAGATAGATCTTTTGAGCTATATAAACAGACTTAACCATGAACTTCATAAAGGGATTGGCCCTAAGGAGCAGCCTCTATAGCAGACTCTTAATAAACCGAATGTATCATTCAATAATCGAATTATCTCCGCAGGTCATCTCGTCGTGAAGCCCTTTTAATCATCATCTTCCCACTACCCCTCGTACCTCGCCATTCCATATGCTCTCAATAGCTCCTCTTCTATCTCTTTCATCTTCCTACAAATACTCTAGTCGACCAGATCTAACTTCTCTAACACTCATCTGTCATGCAGCGTGTAGTTTGCAATTCGTACTCCCCGTCCACTTCGCAAATTCCCCTTCCGTCATTTTCATCATTGACAAATGTTACTTACGACATTTATCAACTGACATATTAAGTCAAGCTGCAAGCTCGCAGAGCCGAGCCCGAGGTTTCAGGGCTCTGCGAGAAGTGGATATGTCTCCAGGAATGAATGTGCGTCTGCGATTACAAACATGTCTGTCTTCTCGATCGTTATACATGTTTCGTCCCTGGGTCATCGGTCTTACCCCCTCATAACTCAAATCATCGGGACTGCCAAGGTGTAGGTCCCTTTGCCACAATCTCTGTGTCTCGTAGATCAAGTTATAAGAGAGAGAAGAGACGAGAGAGAACTATTAAGTATTTTTCATTAATAATTCTCATACTAATGTTGCTATATGCCTATATAATAATAAATAAGATAAAATAATAATAATATATCAATAAATAATATAAATGACAGATATATAATAATATAATAATAATAATAATAATATACAATAACTCAATAAGCCTCTAAGCATACATAAGATAAGAGAATACTATAAAAATTAGTCGTATTGTGTATATATTAAATAATAATAATCATCACACACTCATCAATACAAAATAATTTTAAACACTATCTTTATTAAACAATAATACCTGTTATCACATATTAAATTCTTATTCCAATTATTTTACTACTTCATCACACACCGTGAATATACAACTATTGCAAGTGCTCTACCGACGAGGTCTTGGGGGGAAATACTCGCTCCAGACGGGGGGAGGGGTCGGGGCGCTTTATTTTTTGCTCCCCCCAAAAAAAAAAACTGAGACATCGACCACTCTACATCATCAATCGAGGTTCCTACTAAAGCCACAACCTCGTCATAGGGGTGGGGTTCCTTCTACATCACTTGCTCGTCGTTACATGGGGGTGAACCTGTGCACCAACAGCCTTATCGTATCAACGACACGGAGTGGCTCTCTATGAATATCATTCATGCATCGCAGAGAATCATATGAACATTCTCCTATTTCACCAAATCGACAATCACACTGCTAAGACGAACGATTGCTCTATAATTACTTTTAATATACTAACAACGTAACCAAAACACTTATTTTATTCATCAAAATTTTACTCCTTACAGTTAAATATTTTATAAACTCTTATATATAAAAAATTCTAACATACATCTCCTATAGTTCCATACACATTATACTTATTGATCTTCGGAATGTCCCTGATAATGAGTAAACTACTACGTAGCTAGTTATATATATATCCATATATGGTAACATATATTGGGTACCACCTATTAGATAGAGCTGTGTGTGTGTGCTCGTGATCTGTGTTGGTGTGTGTGTGTGTGTCGTTTGTGTCGCATATGCGATAGTAGTTCGTGTGTGTGTATCGCATGTGTGCGACTGTGTGATGGTGTTGTCGTCTGTAATACTGAATCATTTCTAAGTCTTTTATATTATATTAAAGCTTAGAATGAATTATCTACAAACATACTTAACATTTAAATAAATTTACAAACTCTTAAACGAATTGAAATAATTCAAGTGTCAATGTAGTCTTACCTTGGCGTTTGAGTGCATAGTGGTGTGGTAGACATCCTCGGATTCAGGCTAATGTCTTTCCAGATCCATTCTGGCAAGCTAAGAAAAATATTCATAGATTCTGGATTATTAAATTCGAGTCATTAATAAGTCTGTCAGGGTATTTCGTAGCTCTGCCGCTGTAGAGAGTACGATAATATATATATATTATATTATATATATATTAATCTATATATATCTATATACTCTTACCTTTTGCATATCATCTTCTTTCATTCTTCTATTTATCCTTCTAGGAACGTCTTATTATCTTCTATTTCACTGATTCATTTATATACTCTATTTTATTTCTTTTACCTATTATTATCTTTTCTTACTTTTATTCTTCTTTCTACATTTATTATATATATAATGTTTCCAATATTTTTAAACCTATATGAGACCATATGACATTTCCCTATCTAATACAGATGAGATTATGAAAATAAAACAGTGTTAGAATCACCATTCTTGCCTCGAAAGGATTTGGGCCAACCCCCCCAAATAGTACCCACTGTAAATTCCACTGAATTTTTGTAAGCTCTCCAGTCTGTGTCCGGAGCACCAAACTCACGTCGAGCAAATGAGAGGATACCAATGGGTCTCTATCCCTTACGTCCCAGCTATGGGCGTCACTCCCGCACACAGACCCATACCTTGTCTCAATAAACTGGAAAACCCCACCTCTTCACTGCAATCATCACAAAAGCTTAAACACGAGCTCCGTATTCGTCTCGCCGTCCGAGGCAAGTATTTGTAAAGGCCTTTTGAGACTGTAGTCTCTTCGCTCGAGAACAGTGGTTTTAATACGCAAAATATCAATACGTCTATATATCTTATACTCCTATAGGGACCTCTTAATATATCTACTATATATATTATATAAAACTATTATACTACTTTTATACTATCTCTATATTTCATAAATCACTCAATATCTATATATTATATATTTACCGTTATTTAATTCTCCACTGTGTAAAATTGAACATCTACATGTTTCTTTTTACCAAACATAATTGCGTGCTGAAAAAAATTTACATAGAAACAGTATTTAATGCTCTTTGTCACAATTTTGTATTCCCACACCCGTGTCTGTTCAGCTTCTGTATGCCTTCGTAGTTCATCATATGCTTCCATGAGGCAAATCAGTCCTATCATCATCGCTCACCCTACTTCGATAGAATCAACAACGCTCGTTTCACGTGAAGCGTCTAACACAAAAGCAGTAAAATACGACGGGGCATTCGCTCATACATTCACAGTTCGCTTGAATTACTGCTAGCGAGATTTCCTAACAATAACTTCGCACGACTACCCCACAACTTCTAGCACAATTACGAATGGAATGGTCCTGATATTCTGGAACCTTCAAGCAAATTCTCCCATTTAAAATGAACATTACTTGACTCCAAATAATTTTAAACCAAGCAATTACTTACTCACAACGTAACGAAAGTTAAGTTAACTTTTCATTTATTTCATCTCATTTACCCCTTTCTTTCACACCACAAACTCTCTTAATACGTTCATTCCTCATTCTATCAGTATTCTTCTCCTCACAACCTACACCTATCACCCATAAGGATCCATCATGAACGCATTGAACTTAAGACCGCTAAGCACACTCAGACCTTTAGTCCTTTACATTCACCCAACGATCTATGAGAAGAAATTAGTAAATCATCTATTGCAAATGAGCGATTTAATTTCCTTTTAAAGATATCAAATGTAATCGCTCACCGACTAACTTTTAACGTACATTTCACACATGACTTGGACGATCAGCTTAATCTCAATACGGTTGAAACTCACGCAGGTTTTCTGTCAATGGGTCCCATTTACGCAATTAATTCATTTATTTCCTACCTGTATTAATATTTAAAGAACTCACTGGACAATCAAAAACTATTGTTCCCACTGGCTGGACTTCACTCACTAACATTACATAATAAACATATAACTGTCCACTTATGATAATAGTGATACTTAGAGTTACCTATCAACTTATACGTACACTAACTCAAACACTCATTATAATATATTATACTTATCACGTTTTAAACTTATAATAGCCTACTTATTACCCTTTTAAGCCTCTATTAAAATATAACACTTGTCACTATATATTAAAATCTATAATCTATCTATAAAATCCACATCATATATCATTATTGTAAAAAATTTCATTGATGATAATTTATAAATATAATAAAAAATAATTTATTTATTTCATCCTTCTTAATCACGCTGTAAAGACGAAATTATTATTAAAAACATTATTATTAAATATATATATAACTATTATTATTATTATTATTATTATTATTATTTTTCATTATTATTATTTATTATTATATTATTATTATTATTATTATTTCATTATTAATTAATTTATATTATTATTATTAATTATTAAAATTATTTTATTATTATTATTATTATTCTTAACCTTTGTATTATATATTATTTTATTATTATTATTAATTATTATATTATTATCATTATTATTTTTTTAATTATCACGAACAAACACTCAAGTCTTTACTTGTATAGATGTATGCTATGCAGTAATATATATATATATACGAGAAACTGACGACAGAGAGGTCATTTCCGCTGCGCTAGAATGAAGTTATTATAACGCACCGCGAAGGGACGTAGCTATCACCTATAATGCACTAACGCTATGGAATCGCTGATCGTGAACAAAATTCGGTCTTTCATAGGCGAGTTTCGGGTTACCTCGCAGTACTATTCATAATCCGAAATACGTTACAGAGTGGTGTACCTGCGAATATTGGGAACTCCCAGGATCACGTACAGCGCATCTCAGCAGATCCCCTAATTAGCCGCATTCTAACCTCACTCTACCCCTCAGCCCTCGGCATACGCTCATTCCCGCAGGGCGAACCGCGTCTGAGTTTACGCAGTAAATTATACTTAGCCACGATAACTTTTCGAAGACCCATAGTATCAGAACAATGGAACATAACTGCAGAGGATGATATTCGCTTCGAGAGGTGTAGCGAAAGACACGTATATAACCTAGGCGCTCAGTATGACTTACCGATTTTGGGCTTAGCCTTAGAGAGAAGAAGAAAGAAAAAAATCTCCAGTTACTCCAATGTAATCATAATTACC
>JABUQX010083589.1:40000-45000 GCA_015478945.1 Trachelipus rathkii | reverse complement strand
GTTAGCAGTTCCCGACCTGATGATCTGAATTACTGATGTACCCGTGACGTGGAGTACTGTAGACGACTTTGCATTTCTGGAAGATGTGGCTCTTTCGAAGAAAATGGTAATTTCACACAGCCTCTCGTTGTTTGTGTGCTACCGCTTGGCGCCTGCTGCACGGAGGTGAAGTTCAATAGAGGTTATTGTTCTTACCGGCCACACGACTGTGAGCATTAGCGGTCATTGTTACCGACCGTTACTGGTATGTGTGACCCGACGAAGGCAGGTGCGTCCCGCACCTGCCGGGAAGAAAATTGTAAAATGGTGGTGCGCGTTGCGATGTGATTGAGTCAGGCGGACTGGGTGTTCTTCACGAGGCTGTGGCATTTGATGCTGGTTAAGCTATTGCGACCAGTAACACCTGTTACGACGACGGTGCGATCTGCACCAGAAGGTCGCAATCAGTGACACCTGCAGGAAGGCAATCTTTCAGAAGCTTCTCGTTGTCAAGTGTGGCACCTTTGGCACTCTGCAGGTACGCAGGTTCAGGCGCCCGTAGGGGACTGAGCCGATTCTTTGCAGGCTGTGGCCGTGTCGCAGTTCTAGAGGCCTTGTGCCGTGCTGGTGCACCCGCAATGTGAACCGCGACCCGGTGGCGAAAATGCCAGGTCCTGTCAGAACCCGACTGACCTGCGGGAGCGGCGAAAAAATGGTGGTTACTCGTTGATCTAGCACGCGGCGCCTGGTACCAGCAGGAACGTGTTCGCTGGCCGAACTGCGGCTTATTCATTAGCAGTTCATTGACCCACTGATATTACTCCCAACCCTGTGACGACCCATGACCAGGTGTGGAACAATAACCAGGGTCGCTGTAAGATTGACGCCTGGGAGATTGGCTCGATGGTGGACTCACCTCTCTCGTTGGTCTTTAGTGACGGCACGCCTTCCTGCTGCTGAAAGTGCCGGAGTTCGAGCAAAGAGGAAGTTACCATTTTACGACGGCTGTAACGGTTCTAAATTGTTGCTGATACCGTTACTCCGAGTGGCACCCACATTATTGTTCGAACCCAGTGGCTGCCGAGAAGATCTGCCGAAGATGCGCTGTCCAGACCCGACTTGCCTGCGGGGTATGACTCTTTCAGAGGAAGAAAAATGATTCGTTGTGTGGCTACGCTTATTGCGGTCAGCTGAAGGCTGTACGAACTGTGAGGAAGCGCGTTTGTTGGCAGTTCTAAATTTGTTACTGATACCGTTACTCCCCGAGTAGCACCCTGTGTGACCCTTGACCCGAGTGGGGGCGGGGAGATCTGCCAGAGGTCACTGTCAAGATTGACTTGCCTTATTCTTCTGGGAAGATAGTAATCTTTCAGAGAGAAATGGTAGATTTCCTTTTAGCCTCTCGTTGGTCTAGTGGTAACACGCTTGGCATACTAACTGCGAGGGTGCGGGTTCGAAACCCAATAGGGGAGTTTAATTGTTCTTACCATTTTACGAACTGTGAGCGTTTGTTAGCAGTTCTAAATTTGATACTGATACCGTTACTCCCCGAGTAGCACCCTGTGTGACCCTTGACCCGAGTGGGGGCGGGGAGATCTGCCAGAGGTCACTGTCAAGATTGACTTGCCTTATTCTTCTGGGAAGATAGTAATCTTTCAGAGAAAAATGGTGGATTTCCTTTTAGCCTCTCGTTGGTCAAGTGGTAACACGCTTGGCGTACTAACTGCGAGGGTGCGGGTTTCGAAACCCAGTAAGGGGAGTTTAATTGTTCTTACCATTTTACGAACTGTGAGCGTTTGTTAGCAGTTCTAAATTTGTTACTGATACCGTTACTCCCCGAGTAGCACCCTGTGTGACCCTTGACCCGAGTGGGAGCGGGGAGATCTGCCAGAGGTCACTGTCAAGATTGACTTGCCTTATTCTTCTGGGAAGATAGTAATCTTTCAGAGAAAAATGGTGGATTTCCTTTTAGCCTCTCGTTGGTCTAGTGGTAACACGCTTGGCATACCAACTGCGAGGGTGCGGGTTCGAAACCCAATAAGGGGAGTTTAATTATTCTTACCATTTTACGAACTGTGAGCGTTTGCTACCATTTTTCTCTGAAAGATTACTTATACCGTTACTCCCCGAGTAGCACCCTGTGTGACCCTTGACCCGAGTGGGGGCGGGGAGATCTGCCAGAGGTCACTGTCAAGATTGACTTGCCTTATTCTTCTGGGAAGATGTAATCTTTCAGAGAAAAATGGTGGATTTCCTTTTAGCCTCTCGTTGGTCTAGTGGTAACACGCTTGGCATACTAACTGCGAGGGTGCGGGTTCGAAACCCAATAAGGGGAGTTTAATTGTTCTTACCATTTTACGAACTGTGAGCGTTTGTTAGCAGTTCTAAATTTGTTACTGATACCGTTACTCCCCGAGTAGCACCCTGTGTGACCCTTGACCCGAGGAGTGGGGGCGGGGAGATCTGCCAGAGGTCACTGTCAAGATTGACTTGCCTTATTCTTCTGGGAAGATAGTAATCTTTCAGAGAAAAATGGTGGATTTCCTTTTAGCCTCTCGTTGGTCTAGTGGTAACACGCTTGGCATACTAACTGCGAGGGTGCGGGTTCGAAACCCAGTAAGGGGAGTTTAATTGTTCTTACCATTTTACGAACTGTGAGCGTTTGTTAGCAGTTCTAAATTTGTTACTGATACCGTTACTCCCCGAGTAGCACCCTGTGTGACCCTTGACCCGAGTGGGGGCGGGGAGATCTGCCAGAGGTCACTGTCAAGATTGACTTGCCTTATTCTTCTGGGAAGATAGTAATCTTTCAGAGAAAAATGGTGGATTTCCTTTTAGCCTCTCGTTGGTCTAGTGGTAACACGCTTGGCATACTAACTGCGAGGGTGCGGGTTCGAAACCCAATAAAGGGAGTTTAATTGTTCTTACCATTTTACGAACTGTGAGCGTTTGTTAGCAGTTCTAAATTTGTTACTGATATATATATATATATATATATATATATATATATATATATATATTATATATATATATATATATATATATATATATATATATATATATATATATATATATATATATATATATATATATATATATATATATATGATAACGTTTTTTATGTTACTGATGAAACCATATATATATATATATAAACTGAATAATTTTTTTTAAAGTAAAAAAGTGAAACAAAATATACCAATGCATCCATTAAACAAAAACTAAAGTGAAACAAAATATACCAATGCATCCATTAAACAAAAACTGAGTTTACAAGAAAATTTAGATTTTTAAACAACTAGTTACCAAAATTTCATTTCTTTCTCTTATGCTGCGTTTTATCTTCTCTTAACAAGAACCAGCAGTAGTCACCCATCATGTTAGGATGTACTCTTCCTTGATATCGGTGTTCCATTGTCATAATGTCTTGATGTAATCTTTTTCCATTGTCATGATGTCTTGATGGAATCTTTTTCCATTGTCATTATGTCTTGATGTAATCTTTTTCCATTGTCATGATGTCTTGATGGAATCTTTTTGCCATGATGTCTTGATGGAATCTTTTTCCATTGTCATTATGTCTTGATGTAATCTTTTTCCATTGTCATGATGTCTTGATGGAATCTTTTTCCATTGTCATGATGTCTTGACGGAATCTTTTTCCATTGTCATGATGTCTTGATGGAATCTTTTTCCATTGCCATGATGTCTTGATGGAATCTTTTTCCATTGTCATGATGTCTTGACGGAATCTTTTTTCCATTGTCATGATGTCTTGATGGAATCTCTTTCCATTGTCATGATGTATTGATGTAATCTTCTTCCATTGCCATGATGTCTTGATGGAATCTTTTTCCATTGTCATGATGTCTTGATGGAATCTTTTTCCATTGTCATGATGTCTTGATGGAATCTTTTTCCATTGTCATGATGTCTTGACGGAATCTTTTTCCATTGCCATGATGTCTTGATGGAATCTTTTTCCATTGTCATGATGTCTTGATGGAATCTTTTTCCATTGTCATGATGTCTTGATGGAATCTTTTTCCATTGTCATGATGTCTTGATGGAATCTTTTTCCATTGTCATGATGTCTTGACGGAATCTTTTTCCATTGCCATGATGTCTTGATGGAATCTTTTTCCATTGTCATGATGTCTTGATGGAATCTTTTTCCATTGTCATGATGTCTTGATGGAATCTTTTTCCATTGTCATGATGTCTTGACGGAATCTTTTTCCATTGCCATGATGTCTTGATGGAATCTTTTTCCATTGTCATGATGTCTTGATGGAATCTTTTTCCATTGTCATGATGTCTTGATGGAATCTTTTTCCATTGTCATGATGTCTTGATGGAATCTTTTTCCATTGTCATGATGTCTTGATGGAATCTTTTTCCATTGTCATGATGTCTTGAAGGAATCTTTTTCCATTGTAATGATGTCTTGACGGAATCTTTTTCCATTGTTTGTCACTAATAGCTGCCCAGGTTATGGGGGAAGAAATCCAAATGGGAATGCAGGAAGTGAATTTTTAGTGACATCCGACATCCAAGCTTCTGATAGCTGTCCAAGAGTTTTCTTACCAACTCTTCGTAATTTTCAGCTTTGTTGTTACCTAGAAATCCCGAAACCACTGATTTAAATGCCCTCCAAGCAGATAGTTCCAAAGCAGTTAACTCTTTCTCAAAAGTGTCATCCTTCAAGAGTTTTCTGATCTGTGGGCCAACGAATATTCCTTCTTTCAATTTTGCCTCACTTAAAGCAGGGAACTGAGTCCTGAGATATGCAAAGCCATCTCCATTTTTATCCATTCCCTTCACAAAGTTTTTCATTAAACCTAATTTTATATGTAAAGGGGGAAGCAATATCTTCCTTGAGTCAACTAAAGGTTGATACTTAACATTTTCAAGTCCTGGAACGTAGTTACTTCTTTTTGCCGACTCTTTCTGTATATAGTGCTTGTCTGTTGCTCTACTGTCCCATAGGCAAAGTAAACAGCAGTATTTGGTGAATCCAC
>JABUQX010083589.1:0-35000 GCA_015478945.1 Trachelipus rathkii | reverse complement strand
AGAAAAAAATCAAAAAAATCAAAAAAATCACAAATTGATTTTTTAAAAAAAAATCAAAAAAATCACCAAAATTGCCATCCCTGCTCTGCATCATCACAACATATATTCTAAATATTTAAATTCAGACACTTATTCCAGTTGCTTACCATCTAGCATTTATTTCACACCACAAACTCTCCTTATTCACTACCATAACCTTACTCTTATCTACAATTACTTTCAAATACCTCCTTCAACACACCCTGCCAAACCCTTCTACCATTCCTCTCAAATTCACATCAGATTCATTACACAAAACCAAATCATCCTTATACAATAAGCAGGGCAACATCCACTCTCTTCTATTTTTCCTCATTCTTACACCTTTCCCTGCTCCCTTAACCTCTAATTCTTTCACAACCCAATCCAAATTCAAATTAAATATACATTTTCCACATATAAAACTACTGAATGACTGAAATGTGAAAAGGTTTATCAATATTGATTAATAATATTGAAGTTTTTAAAGGTTTCACCAGTTTTTCGGAGGTGGTTGAATGATCCGTTATATGTTATTTATGATTATCTCTTATTGACTTTGAGGGTAAAGATTATATTAGTTTTAATTAAGGAAATTTCTATAATTTCGTTAATCAGGACTTTTTTAGTTTTTAATCAGGACTTAAATCTACGGAATTTACAACATCGATTTAAATAATTTTTGATGTCTCTAGCAGTTAGATTTACAGTGCCACTTAGTGATAGAATTTGTTCCAATATTTCGAAAAAGCATATCTTGGAAAGATGTGTTCTAAATAAAATTTTAGGATCATTCCTTCTCTGAACTATATCAAAAAAGTGAAAAAGTTAGTTAATTTTTTTCTGGAAAATGTGGGAGGGGGTGCCTTATTAATTTTGAATTTGTATATAATTTATATTTTAATACGATTGAATGTCACTATTTGAAAGAGTTGGAATATTGCAAAGTTACAAACTTCATTGATGAATTTTTTGTTTTGATTCAACATTTTTGTCTTTACATTTTTTAAATTATCATATGAGATCGAATACGATGACCAGAGGATTAATTGTTGGCTTCAAGATTCTTTGAATAAAGTGTCTAACTCCCCATTCAAAATTCTCAACTTCCATATGTATGGCATTAACGGTAAAAATTCATTTTATTACCATGTTTTTTTTTGTTTTTTTTTTTTATTTTCGGAAATTGTTTTCGACTAACAATTTTTTTTGTTTTGATTTTAATTATTGTTGAGCAAAACATTGGATTCGTGAGAGCATAGTTTACTTCATGAAAGTACGAATATTTCGAATTTTACTATCAATTCTGTGATCTATAAGTTTAAATAGTCTAAGATCGTACTTCGTTCTTATATTCGATGTTTGTTTTTTACTTGACTAAATATCGTTAAACGGTTTAGCGTGCTTTGGAGCGTGATATTGACGTTGCTAATAATGTTACTCGCTCGCTCTCTTATGAACGTGGTTATGACCTGTTATGAGTGTGTATGAACGCTGTTGCCTGTTGATGAGCTGTGTTATGAAGTGTTTGATCATGTTTATGAGTGTGTTATGACCATGTTATTGAGTGTGTTCGTGAAGTGTTATGACCATGCTTGCTGGTGTGTTCATGACCGTGTTAATCGACCAATGTTATGAGTGTTATGATGTGTTTGGACCATGTTGATGAGTGTGTTATGATGTGTTTTGCCCATGTTGAGTGTGTTATGATTGTGCTATGACCTGTTATGAGTGAAGAATGTGTTATGACCATTTTTGAGTGTTTTATGAACGTTTATGCCTGTTCATGAGTGTGTGATGAATGTGTTATGAAATGTTTAGAGTTGCTTAATGAACGCTGTAGTGATGGACCATGTTGGTGGTTAATGAAAGTGTTAATGACCTGAATTGATGAGTGATAGTTGTGAATGTGTTATGCTGTTATTGAGCGTTTATAGAATATGTTATGACCATGTTATGAGTGTGTTATGAATGTTATGACCATGTTATGAGTGTGCTATGAACGTGCTATGGCCATGTTATGAGGGTGTTATGTGAATATTAATTATGACCATGTTATGGGCGTGTTATTGAATATGTATGAACATGTTATTGAGTGTGTTATGAATGATAGTTATGACCTGTTAATGGTGTGCATATAGACTGCTATGGCTGTTATGAGACGGTGTTTGATGTTATGCCTTATGAGGTGTTAATGAATTGTTTGACTTTTGGTTGTTAATGAATGTTTTGACCATGTTATTGGGTGGTTTGAAGTTGCTCATGACATGTTACTTGAGTGTGTTATGGAATATGTTTATGGACGATGTTTGATTTTTGTTATGAATGTTTTGCTGTTATGAATGTTCTTAACATGTGATCATGTTATGAAGAGTTTCTGTGCAGAGTCAGGCATTAATGTCCTTTTCATGGTCAGGAAAAAGTCTAAACTTTCCTCCAATTCAACTTGCTATATAATAATAATTATTTTAAATTATAAAAAAATGATTATAAAGAATATATTATAATGATATAACATATTATAATAATAATAAATAACGTCAGAATAATAAGAATATATTTTTTTACTTTATTATATATATAAATAATCATATTAATTATTTATTTCTATTATTTTATTATTTATCTTTTTTATTATTATTATTATTATTTTTTTTTTTTTATTATTATTCTTTATATTATAATTTTTATTATTTTTTTTTTTTCATTTTAAATATAATTATCTTATTTTTTTGGTATTATTTTATAATTATATTATTACTTTATTTCTGATATTATTTTTTTATCTATTATTACTATTAATTTTTATTATTTTTATAGTTTCCGGTCTGTATTATTATTATTATTATTATATATTATTTAATTTTAATTATTATCATTATTATTTTTTATATTATTTTTTATTATTATTATTTTATTACATTATTATTATATACTTTATTATTAATTTATTTTATCTATTTTTTTTATTATTTTTTTTCATTTTATTGAAGTTTTTTTGTATTATATTTTTTTAATTATTATAATTTTATCATAATTATTATTATTAATTATTATATTATTATTTTATTATTATTATTTTTATTATTATTATATTATTATTATTACTTATTATTATTATTATATTATATTAGTTTAAATTTTATTATTTTATGAATTTTTAATTTTTTATTATTTTTTTTTTTTATTATTTTATTATTTTTTTTTTATTATTATTGTTATTTATTATTTTATTATTATTTTTATTATTATTATTTTTATTATTATTATTATTATTTTATTATTTCCTTTGATAATCGAGGAGTTTGTGACTTTTACTTACTTATAAGGCAATTTATTGCTTGACATTTTGGTCATCATGGAACTTCTAAACACATCTAACATGTCTAAACACGTTCATAACGTCATAACATTGGTCATACCGTTCAATATATACTATACATGGTCATACACGTTCATACACATCATAACATATCATACAGTTTCATTAACATACTTCATAACATGGTTTAAACGTATAGCACACTAAATGGTCATACTGTTATTAGAACACATATAATGGTCTTAAACGTTTCATAGCACAATCATAATGGTCATAACGTTATACAGTATAACTATGTAATAACGTTTAGAACCACTCATAAACATGAGTCATACACGGTTGTTCCACTCATACCATGGTTATAACATGTCATAAAAACACTCATAACATGGTATTATAACAACGTTCTACACACTCATTCATGGTAAACTGTTCATACACTATAAGTTCTAACATCTTAACATGGTCATATAACACGTTATAAACCATTATGTCAGCAGATTACCACATATAACATGGTTACACGTTCTAACCACTAAATGGTCATAACACGTAGTAACCATCTAACTAATATAAAACACTCATAAGCCTAACATGTTATAAACACACTCATACATGGTCATACACGATTCAAAACACAATTCATGGTTATAACACGTCATAACACGCTTTTAAGCTCGTTTCTAACGATATTTATTCAGATCGAAAACAATATGATATAAAGAATCGATCTTGATATATTTACTTTATAGATCATCTTGCAATTGAAGTAGAATTTCAAATATGTTATTCGTACTTATGAAGTAAACTTAGTGCTTACGACATTGTTTTGCTTCAAACATTATAAAAAGCAAAAAAAAATGTTTTGTTTTTAAAGGACAAATGTTTAATTAGAAAAGTCAATAAAGAAAAAAATAAAAAATTACGTCGTGTAATTAATTCGGTAATATTTATTTACCATTTATTACCATTACTATGGGAAGTTTTAAAAGTAAAATGGTAAAGACAAAATGGACTGATACAACAAAAATCTATGAATGATTTGTAACTGCATATCCTTACACTGTCGGAAGTAATATCATCGAGGTAATTAAAATAAAGTTATAACATTTTCATCTTAATTAGGCAAGGTCATTTCTTCACATTTCCAGAAAAAAAATAACTTTTATTTTTTGAATAGTTAGAGAGGAACAATCCTAAAATTTTTATTCTAGAAAAATTTTCTTTCAGAAATGTTATTTTTGATTTTTCACTCCAGTTTTTCTTTAACTATTTGTTACATAAAACAATGCTTAGAGACATCAAATTATTAAGTCGATGTTGCATTCCGTGAACTTAAGTTCTTCTGATTTTTCTTTGTGCAAGCGCATAAAAATTAACAAATAATAGATGTTTTAATATATATCAGTTCCCTCAACTTCATAAAAGAAGATATAATAATAACGGATCATTCACCACCTCCGGAAATGATTGAACCTTTAAAACTTCTCTTCCCTTCTGATGGAGTTGCTGTAGAGGCGTAAGCCTTCAGTAGTTTTTATTATTTTTTTTCTTTCATATTTTTATCACCTCTTCACCTCTTTCTGGTAAAGTCCTGTATTGAAGGAGTGAGGATGTTCAATAGAAATAAAATTTCCTATTAGTATTTTCAGGACTTAATTTCTTTTAACGATGAGTTATTTAAAAATATTGCCTACCTAATATTTTAAACACGTGCACTACGAAGTATGATTTTTAATAACTAAGACTGAAATTTTGTGAAACTGAAAACAAGATAATAACAAGCTAAGATTGAAGTTATCAATAAAATAGTGTTGCCTAAGCAACAAACTCTTACTTACTTAATTCTATACGAAAATTTAGTAGGGATATAACTGTGACAAAATATTTGAATTAAACTTTCCTACTCATAAGGAGCAGTAACATTTTTAAGTGTAGTAATTAAAGATTATTATTTCGGTCATGGTTAAGATAGAGCGTAAGCTAAGTCATGGAAAATTTAAGGAAATTAAACATTTCCCCAAGCAACCAACCTACAATATTTTATTTAACATACGTTTCTTATCTCCAAGCTTTAATGTTTAATCTTTCTGTAAGTTCAGCAAGTTTAATATTAGCCGATAAGATACGCATGTAATCTTCTGAAAGTTTTGTTAATAATAATAATAATAATAATAATAATAATAATAATAATAATAATAATAATAATAATAATAATAATAATAATAATAATAATAATAATAATAATAATAAAATATTAAGGAACTTGAACTGAATATATATATATATATATATATTATATATTATAAGTATATATATATTATATTATATATATTTATAGATTATATATTATACTTATATATATAATATTTATATATTATATTTTTATTATATTATTATATCTATATATTATATTATATATTATATTAATTATTATATTATATATTATATATATATATTATTATATCTATTATCATTATATTATAATTAATATTTTATTATTATATTATTATACTAATATTGATAACTAACTATAGTAAAGAATGAAAAGAATAGGGAGTATGGAAAAAGAGACCCTTACTCCCAGCAAAGGTGATTAAGAACATCAAATGGTGTTAACGTCTCAAAGGAAGCCAAGTCGTTTCACTAGAAGGACTGATGGTGTTTTAAAAAGGTTGCCTCAGAAGGATCATGAAGAAGTCCGATGTGGGGGAAAACTATTTAAGCAATAAAGGATATATATAGAAAATAACCCGTTATTACGGTGAGTAGTTAACTTAGTAAAGTTTACTTTTAATTTGGAATATAAAAAAATAATTTAATAATTTATTGTTGTTTTAGGGAGTGGGTTCAGGGCTGATGCCCGCAATCTTGCTTTTTGTTGTTATGTCATTTGGAAATTGGAACGACGAGTGAATATTTGAGTTAGTTTACGATAAAATTAACGGAAGTCGGAAAATTAAGACGATTGGTGTTCTTTGCGTTGTTCTTTCGGCTAATTTCCGGGGGGGCTTGCCCCCGGGACAGATCGGTGCCCCGGAGAAAATCGTCATGAATTATTTTTATAATAATTACAATAAGCATATTAAAGTATGTTTATTATTTGATCTAGCCAACTCACAAACACCACTAACAGGCGAATTATTAAATGTCTTAAAAGTTCTCAACATTATTAAAAACCTTAATCACATTAAGGAGCTTTTAGAGGAAAGCCTGCCAGATGAAAACCCCTCATCATCTAAATTGCAGCATTGTGATAATACAGAGAAAGTGTACATAAATCTTACATCATATTTTCTTTGTGACCATCCCTTACATCATCATGAATTATTTAAAAAAAAAAAAAAAATTTAACCCTTATGTTTTGTAAAATATTTTTCAGGTTTGAGATTCTTATGAATTGCCTTGTTGAAGAATTCAGTGGTACAAAATCACATGAAAAAAAATTGCAAATATTAACTTTGTCACCTTTTTCAATTAATAGAACAACAAAAGTCATTAATCAACACTTATTATATTATATGGTGAACAAATCAAGAAACTTAAGGAAAGAATTTGGAATTTTACCAGAAATGCCTAATGCCAGTATGATAAATATTTGAGCCTTGAAGATAAGAAGACATTTAAGAACACAAAACAAATTATATATAATACTTTTTAATTATATTATATTAATTTTAATATATTAATTTTTAATATATAATATATTATATATATTATTATATTATTTTAAGTATATTGTGTGGTGTGTGTGGGTGTGTGTGTGTGTCGTGTGTAAAAAGGTGTGTGTGTGTGTGGTGTGTGGTTGTGTGCCATGTGTTGTGGTGGTGATATGTTGTGTGTGTGCTGTGTGTGTGTGTCTGTGTGTATGTGCGTGTGTTGTGTGTGTGTGTTGTGTTGTGTGTACAAGAGGGCTCGAATGGGAAAGGTGTATGACTGTTGTGTTGTGAGTATGTTGTGTAGTTTTCCTTCAATTATGTTCATAGTCTCTTTCTTTTCGGTAATGAGGAGTAACAATAGATCTTATTTCCAGTAGCGAGCAGGAGGCCTAGTAAAACGGAGAAAGCCGCAAACGGTATCAATTACAAATTACTAATGATATTAAGATGTTGAAAGAATAAGGCTGCAGGATCATTCCAGCTTCATTCCGCATGATTGGACCACGCTAGTACATACATGGCGACGAAAATATGGTCTGAGTCGGATACAGTGAAGTAACACGAGGTGCATTTTGTAACTGTGTCAATTTATGAAGTATGCATGTTCTACAAGGACGGGTGGGGTATTCCTTTCTAGTTCTTACAACTTTCAAAAGTTTAGGAAAAATGGGAAATTAGGAAGATGAACATCTTAGTCAACTATAGTGTTAGAATGAAATATAGAGACAGCTATGAATTAAACGATCACGCCCAAATTTTCAGTAGGTGAAACGTGAAGAGCTTATAGGGAAGGTTTAAAAATACTTTTGCAGAATGTTGTATTTCTTGGTAAGGGAGTAGCTTACACTAGAATATCAGAGTTTGAATGGGTATTTTGAGGCCATTGACATGATGATTATAAAATGGAGAAAAGATCAGGTGATTGGCTGATTACAGCGCAAGATACTGCGGTGAATTCGTTATATTGGTCGAGTTTGAAAGTGAGGGTTTAAACATTGGAAAACAAGAAGTTTCTCCGTTTAGAGTGAGAGCACTTCTTTAGAATTGAATGGAGCTGTAGTATATGTTTAGAGTAGTGGGGGCAAAATTCTGTAGAAAGTTCTTGTCAATTGTTAAATACCAATGGAAATTCAGAAACTATTGGAATGGCTATTCGATAGGAAGGTGACGTCTTGATTTTAATTATGGCAACTTATGCTTTTGGATTTGATGGTTCTTATATATATGGCTTGGGAAAGTGGAGGTTAGAAGGAAAACAAAGAATTCTCTATATACATGATGAGCATTTATTGTCCTTGGGCAGGATTCTGCAGAAAAGCAGGAGGCCAAAAGGTATTTTTTATATTTTGAAGAACATTTACAATCTGTTTAGCAAGTCGCAAAAAATAGATATATTTTGCATGATAGTTCAATCATGATCCAATCCTCAAGATTCCAAAATGATTGAAGTGAGATGGTTATCTCTTTATAAGATAGATGCTGTCTTCAGGAGCTTAAATTCAATTTTGATGGGCTGTGGCATATCAACAAAGGGGACGACCTTGATTCACTTTTGCAGGGACATCTTGCTTGAATTCAGAAATGAGAGGTTTCGCTTGTAATGGCTGTATGTAAGAATACTATCAGTGACTCTCTTATCTTAGCCATGCTTTGCAAGAGGACTTAGTATGGACAAAGTCAGTCCCTAATTTCTGACCAATTGCACTGCAAAATATTGCAAATTCAGTGTGGGGAGTCATTATATTCAAAAAAAAGTTGTGTTGTAAGGAAAGATTAATCAGTTGTTTGATAGTCTGATTGAAGATAAGATAAATGCGATTTAATGGATAGATATACTGCGATAGTGTAATCGAGTAAATTGAAGAAAGGTTCTGAATCAATTGATTTAATGATATTTGCTAGTCGCTTTTAGACGTTTCAGTCATTAACAATTTACCTGTATTGAGTTAGGGAAAAAATTTTGTGACAGATTTCGGATGTTTAATGCGGAAGGGAAATTTTTAAATAAATTCCTTTTTTTGTATATCACATTACATGCTCGAAAGCGAATTATTTAAGCCAGTGTATTGCCGAAAATATTGAATCGGAGTGGGATATGCGGTCAAAGCTTTGTGAACTTCTTGTTTTCCAGTGTAACGACACCGTAAAAAGATCTTCGTAACTATGAACGATATAATTACTGCAGATTAGATGCTGCAGAACCTTTATGGTTGTATAATGATAAGCATCGATGGGGTCTGAGTTCCAACTTGAGGATTCTTAGAAAAAAAAATTAGATTTGTTGCGAGAAGAATTCGTCCGTATCACGTTCCTTTTACTATTTTTATACACCTATTACTATACTAACGTGGGCAAGGCACGGAAGTGTATATTTTTATAATATATATATATATATATATTATTATTTATATATATTATATATATCTTATATATATTATATATATATATTTATATTATTTAATTTATATTTATATATTATAGATAATAGTATAACTTTTTTTACAAAGATTATTTATAAAATAATTATTCCTATATTTTTATTATAATTCTTCAATAATGTTTTCCTTATGTTATTTATGCCCAATTCCGTAATACAATAATTGTTTATATTTTTACAATAAAATTGGTCTTGTTTCGGTTTTTACTATTCGTAATGGGTAATAATGAAGACTAAATTGTGACAGTGCGAGTGCTCTTTCATTATCCTTTAATTGTATTGTTAAATTATGTTATACTTATGTGCGCCCCGGGAAAATTGTCTTGAAGAAACACTGGTTCTTTGTAGTAGTGAAATTTCTTTTTTGGTTAACTATGGGTACGCAATGCTATTTGAATCTAGTTTATATTTTTTTTAATAATGCTTAGCTTCTAGACCGCCCCGATGGTGGGAGTCGGGGTCTTCGTCTGGGAAACGAAGGATAGGACGTATTTCCCCCTTCCGGGGAGGGTTTCAGACCCGCTCTTTGGTATTTGGAGGTGTCGCGGGGGTTCCCGCCCCTCCCCTACCGGGTATGGAAAACGTCTTTCCGCGGTTCGAGTCCTCATGGGCAGTGATTATATATTATTATTATTATATTATTATATATATATCTTTTTTTATTATATATTATATATTATATATAAGTATATATTATATTAAGTTAAAGTTTCTTTTTCTGTGATATATATATTTTAATATTATTATTATTATTATTTATTAATATATTATATATTATTATATATATATATTATATATATTATATTATAATATTATATATTATATATGCTCAGTTTGTTTTGAATCACAAATTTCTTAACTTCACAAATCCTATCGTTTCAATACTATTTTTTGACAATGTTATTTTTACCTACCTATTTTGTTGATGTGTGTGAGTCAACATATATAAAATGTTTTATTTGTCTTTTTTTTATTTTCATTTTTTTTTTCCTTGTAGTTTTTTTGTCTTTTGTGTGTATCGTAATTATTTATCATTAAACATTTTGTTAGCGTATTATTACTATATTATTATATTATTATTTAGTAGATACTATATATATATATATATTTATTATTTATATATATTATATATATATATATATATATATATTATATTTAACTTTTATATATATATATTATATAATATATATATTTTGGTGTATATTATATATATATCTATTATTATAATATATTATTATATAATTATATTATATATTATATATATATATATATGTATATATATATATATATATATATATATTATATATTATATATATATTATTATATATTATATATTTATATATATATTATATATATTCTTTATTATATATATACTTATATATTATTTATATTATTTATATATTATTTATTTAGGAGAGAGAGAGAGAGAGGAGAGGGAGAGAGAGAGGAGATGAGAGAGAGAGAGGGACGAGAGAGATGAGGGGAAGAGAGGATGTGAGAGAGACGGAGGAGAAGCGGCTTTAATTATACGGTTTGGTGAAGTTTGTAAATACAGAGAGAGGAAGAATTAGAAGAAATGTACCTAACGGAAAAGAAGATTTGTAAGAACTATTTTTTTTTTTTTTTTTTTTTTTTGTTTTGTTTTTTTATTTATTCATTGGAAATATTTGAATTTTTTTTTTGTTTCCATTTGGGGGCTCGAGGACGGGGACGTAGGGGTTGAGTCCGTCGATCACCGGGAGGGCCGAGGCCCGACTCCTGCCATTTTTGCGGTTTACCTATGGTATTACTTTAGCTAAAAAAAGAATATTTTTAATTCCCTTTTAATACTTGGGGTATTTATTTTAACTAAAGGATCCATAGGAAACACAAAGATGCAGGAGTCGGGCGTTCTGGACCTCCGGTGGCGCATTCTTGTATTGCAGAAACGTAAATAAAATTTTTTGGGCAGTTATTGTACATTGTTTTTAAAAAAATGTTTTATTTTAGACTTTTTATTTCTTTTATTAATTTCTGAACTAGAATTCTTCATGATTACAAATGTTTTGTTTAGTTAGCATTTGTAGTTCGCTAATCTTGCTAGGATAAGGACCATATGTATAGAGATGATTGAATTATTTGTCAACGTAAATTAATAAAGGGGTTATTCATAGCAGGTGGTTATTTGGGGGTATTTGTTAGGGAGACCAGAGCTTTTTTTGTTGTCGCTGTACCCCAATAAGAAAAGAAGATTTATTTATGGGACTGCATTATAAATTTTTTATAAGTCCAGATCCCACTTTTATTAGTGACTTGGTGGCGCTATTAACAAATATCGCCAAACTGCCCGAATTTCTTTCAAAATTTCCCACCTGACAAAAGTAGTAAATTTTGGATCTTGATATGGGTTATAAATATGAGGTATGGAGCTTTTGAAGTTAATAAGAAAGGGTTACTATAAAAAGTTGATAATTTATATATATATATATATATAGATATATTTATAATATATATATATTATATATATATATTATATATATATTATTTATATAATTTTTAATATAAATTTTATTATATTAATATAATTTTAACTATTTATTATAATATATATTATATTATATATTACAGTATGAAATGATTAATTTATTTTTATTCACTATATAACAGTTATATTTCTTAATATATATAAATATTTTTTATATATATATATATTATATTATTATTATATATAATTTCCCTGAGGCCGAAAAAATGGGGAAGAAAGTTTGGATATTGCCTTTTTTAAATTTAAAATTTATTTATTTAATAATTTATGAATTCATTTTTTATTTTCTTATCATATTTATATTTTATTATTTTTATATTATATTATATTTTTTTAATTTTTACTTTTTTTATTAGTATTTTTATATTATTTTTTTTTTGTTTATGTCTATTTTATTTATTTTTTTTTGACATGTATAAATTTATTTTTATATATTATATAAATTATTATTTTCTTTGTATATTTTTTCTGTTTTTTTTAATGTTTGTTTTTTTAGTATTTGCACTTTAGGTATTTTAGTATTGAAGTATTTTTTAGTATTTTTTTTTTTAGTATTTATATTTTTTGTAATTTTTAGTATTTTTATCTTTAATTTTTTTGTTTTTTATTGTTTTATATGTTTATTTAATTTTTTATTTTAATATTTCTTTTTTTCTTTGATTTTTTTTTTATGTTTTTTTCTTTTTGTTTGTTTGTATTCTGTTGTTTTTTTTTTTTTGTGTTGCATTTGCAATTGCTTGTAATTTATTTTTAGTTTTATTTTGCTTTTTGTTTCATACTGTTCATTTATCTGTTTTGTTTTTGTTTCATATTGTTGTTGTTGAACTAGTTATATAATGATTTCTTTTTAGTGGTTTTCCTCGTTTTCTTGGTGTTTTTTTTTTTAGGTATGAGGAAATGATAAGTGATTTTTATTTTTTTTTTTTTTTTTTTTTACTTATTTTATTTGTTTTATTTTTTTTATTTTGTGTATTTTTTATTTCTATATTTTTTTTTAATAAATTTTTATTATTTTTATTTTTATATTTATTTTATATATGTTAATTCTTTTTATTATTTTTTATTTGTTTTTATAAAATTATATTTATATTGTTTTATTTTTTTTTTTTATATTTTAATATTTTTTTTTTTTTTTATTTTTTTATATTTTTTTTATTATTTTTATATTTTTTTGTTATTATTACATTTGCTTCTTTTATATATATTTTATTTTACTTTTATTTATTTCATGGCACAGTAATTTTACTTTATTTTAATTATTATTAAAAGTTTAAATATAGAATATATATTATCATATTTTTCATTTATTGTCTTTATTTTTTTCTTTTTTTTTTTATTTTGTTTTTTCCTTTTTTTCTTTTTTTTCTCTGATTCAATTTATTTTTTTTATTTTATTTTTTTATATATATTTTTTTTTTATTTAATTTTATTTATTTTTATTATTATTATTTTTTTTTATTTTTATTTGTAATTATATTGGTTTTTTTTTTTTTTATTATTTTTGTTTTTTTTTTTTTTTTATTTTTTTTTGTTTTTTTTGTTTTTTATAGTACATATTTCTTTTTTTTGTCTTTTCGTTTTCTTATGTTTTCGTCCGTGTTTTTTTTGGGTTGGCCAGGTTGGTCGTTTTTTTGGTTGCGTGTTTTTGGTTTAGGCGGTTGGATTTTTTTGTCCTTAGTGGAATTTGGCACTTTATTTTTTTTATGCCCGTCTGTATTTTCTTTTTTGTGCAAGAGTGGTGTGTGTATTTTTTGTTTTTTTGCGTTTTTTTTTGTTAGAGTGGTTCGTGTGTATTCTTTTGGTCTTTTTCGGAGTTTTAGGACCTGAATAATGCTTTTGTTCCGTGTTTTTTTTTAGTAGTGGTCGTACTGTGTATTTTTTTGTTTTATCATGTTTGCGTTTTTTTTTTAGGAATAGTGTGGGCTCGGGTTGTTTTGTGGTTTAGGTTTCTTTGTTATGTTGGATTATTAATTCTTTTTTTAGAGTCTGGGTCGCTGGGTGTGGTCTTGGCTGGTGCGGCGCGGGGGTTGTTCTGTGTGGTCCGTGGTGTTTTTTTAGTTTTTTGCGTTTTTTTTGTTTATTTGTTTCTGTTCGTTTGTTTTGTTTTGTCTTGTTTTGTGTTTTTTTTGTGTACAAACGTGGTCCGTTTTTTTTCATATTAACATATCCTTTTGTTTAGCTTTATCTCTTCATCCTGAAAAATGAGACGTACATTGAGTTATGGTTAGTTTTTGTCATATGTATAAATCATAGTTATGTTATATAGTTTGCTGGTAATAGCGAGATATGTATGAATGGTGAGTGTTTGGGAATATTCGACTCGTGTTCTTGCTAAGTAACGACTGTAAAATAAGTGATCGATGATAGATAATGAATTCCTGAAGGAGAGCAAGTTGTGTAAGTTAATTGGCTCAAGAGTACGAGATAAGAAAGTGCTAATTAATCTAGTGTGAGTTTAAACGGCAGGCGTTTTGTGTTATAGAGGGTGTGTATTTATGGTTGTGTCGGTTATTTGCTCAAGTGTGATGAACCTATCAACATTTTGACGTACTTATGTAATCCACTAGTGAGCTAGTCTGTTTCGCAGTTACTCTCATATGAATGCCCAGGGTGGATTTATTCTGATTGCAACTATTATCTCATCTATATGGATTATCTCAATGGACGGTTATAAAACGTGAAGTGAGGTGAAGTGTATACTTTCTATTTCGACTTGTTTGCATTTCTACTACTTACTTCACCATTATATATTAATAATTTATTATATATATTATATATATATTTATTATTATATTATATTATATTATATATATATTAATTATATTATATAATATATTATATATTATAATTATATTTATATATTATATTAATATATTATATTTTTTAATATATTTGTATTATATAATATTAAATAATCTTATATATTATTATATAATATATAATTTATATATATATTATATTATATATATAATTATATATATTATATAATAAATCTTAAATATATGATATATAATAATTTTATACTTATATTATATAATAGTTAATATATTATATATATAGTATATATATATATATTTTATAATATATTATATTAATTACTCCCGCTAATAATTTATAATGAAATTAAATAAAGTTACGATATACTCACATAAGGACCACACATAAACTATATTGGATAGAGTTATATTATGTACTTATGCCCATTCCTTTTATTTATTATTAGTATTTGAGTTTCAATACGATATCATACACATTTGGTAGGGAATTCTAATTGTATTCTATTAATTGTTTGTTATAGGGTGAATTTTGTTAGTTGTATTGTAGTGTCTAATAATTAGTGACTTTTTATTAAATATATATATTTTTTATATTATATATATATTTATTATTATATTATATATTTTAATACTATTAATATAATAATATAATGATCAATTTATTATTTATATTATTTATATTATTATATATATATAGTGTAATATTTATTTATATTATTATAATTAATTATTATTAATTATTATAATTATAATAAATGAATCCTAGGCCTCTTGATATATATTATATTTAGTATATATATATATTTATATCATCGTACGTTCTTTAGTGTATTAGGTTTAGTGAAATTTAAAGAATGATTGATATTGGCAAAATTTAACTCACAATATAAAACTCATAATTTTATTATAGGTAGGTTAAATCTGATGTATATTTCTATTTTTATTATATTATTCTAAATTTAGTTTGAGGTATTAATAGAAGAGTAAAAGAAGAGGCAGGAAAGAGAGAGAGAGTATGAGATAGATAGAAGATAATGAAGTTACTTATCTAAAATTGTAGAAAATAGTGAAATTGAGAGAGGTTCTATATGCAACTGCCTCGAATTGGCTCGAACCGAGGGGGAACAGATGGGGGGACGTTTTCATACCCGTGGGGGAGGAGGCGGGGACCCGCGGCATCCCAAGATAGCCAAGGGGGTTCCGGAGACACTCTCGGAGAGGGGGAAATAGTCTATACCGTATTCGTTCCGGAAGACGAGAGAACCCCCCATATTTGCGAGTTTTGAAAGCTGTTTGAATTTACATTACCCATAGTTTTAAAAAAATAACTAAACTAATGGTACTCCACCAGTAATTATTTTCTCTTTTCCAGTAAAATAATTACAAAGTAATTTATTTACTACAATAAACTTTGTTTCTTCAGAACTCCTTACGTGCGGGGGCGGATCGCTATATAACGTGAGATTATGAACAAGTACATAAGGTATATGATATTCTTGTCCTTGTCAGCTGATTTTAGTCTCACTTTAGTTCACTCTTAACTGGAATAAGTTGGAATATCCGAACATCAACCTCACCTTATTCTATGCTAAATACTGTTTTTATCCCTCTTAAAAAAGGGTAATTTGTGTGTGCACTTATTAGAGCGAATAGTTTGTACTCATAACTATAGGTAAATTAGAAGAAACATTATGTCGAGGAATTTAATTATCTCTAATGGTTTGTGCCTCTTTTTTCACCATCTTCGCTGTCTTTGGTACACACTAAGATTGGCTTATCTCTTTTAATTTTTTTTGTAATATCATTTATTATATTCATATAATATATATATAATATATCTTATATCTATATATATATATATATTATATATATATAATATATATAATTACATATATTTATTTTTCTATATTCTATTATTCATATAATCTCTTTATCATCTATAATCTATTTAATATAAAATATCTATCTCTTCTTATTATTTATAATATTATATCTCTCTCTTAACATTATTTAATACCAACTATAATAACTATTCGAGCTCATTAGCTCACCCTACGTTTAAATGTTACATACTTAAGTATACGTTTAGGGGTCTTCAGCCTATGTTGGTTCCCGGCTTAGTGTATCCGCCGCCTTTTCCTTCTCGTTACATCCCGTCTACTATTTTTATTTATTTTTTTCTGACCTCTGTTGTACTCATCAGCTTACTACCTCGTGCTTTATTCACATTAACCATATCCTCTTAACAGGTGATTTCTTGGCAGATATCTATCTTATATTGTCCTATATTGTTACATTTTCACGGTTCTAGTTACTGCTCACTCACACGATCTTTTTCTCGCTGGGTATGATCGTTTACGGTGACCCGGTTTCACAAGCTAGTAGTATATATATAATATTAGTTATTATATATATATATTTTGTCTCGCCAATATTACAATTACCCAATAGTCCGATATATTTTACCATTTATTTATATCGGCTATATACTCATACTAGCTCATTATTACTACATTTTCGCTTTCGAGCTCTGCCTTGAATAATATATTTCGGTACTTTTTCACGGTTCACAGCCGTTAACCTTCCCGCACTTTTATACATCTTGAGGTCAACATCTGTCTCAATATTTTCTCCTTCACCTATCGTATTTATTACTGCTGCAATCAGTTACTCCCAGGCTAGCATTCTTATATTACTCACTTGCTTTGGTTGATTTTCAGAATCATATTATCACTTTCTATCGATTCCCTCTCGCTAGTTTCTATTCTTATCCTTATAACTGCCTTTATTTTTTCTTATCATCCGCCTCTAGGCGATTTCTGAGATGCCTTTACTTCATTCTATTTAACCACCATCCTCAGTTTTTTTGATATCAGTTCCTTTAGTCAGTACCCTCTAGAATATTTGACACAATTATCATTTTAGTACTAGGTGTGACCTTTATAGTTATATTCCTAGTTTATATCAGGGGGTGCCTTTGGTACTCACTCCCGTCTTCTTTTGCGACATTTGTCACTCAGACTACTAGCGAGTGCCTGCGGGTATCAATTCCCTTACCTCAGTATGTCAGGACCTCTCCTTATTTATTATGTTCGTCATGAATGTCCCTGCAGTGATGCGGTTCTGTCCCTTCCTTACGTTGGATATATGCTCTAACGCCTTCTCTAATTGACTATTTTAGCTTCTTGAGTAACTAAGTACGTCACAGAATTTCTATTGGTCATTTAGTCTCGATAACGTCTGAAAATTATGAATATTACATAATCTTTATAATTATCATAGTGATCTTTACTGTGATATCTGTTGATGAAATTAGGTTTCGATTGAATTATGTTATCTGCATATATATTATATAATTAATTTTTTTTTTATGGCCCCGTAAATTAGACTCATTAGTTAAAATGCAACGTGAAACAAGATGAATTATTTTATTAGCCTTTTTTTTCTGACCGGAGGCCTGCGCAGGGTCATATATATGTGTCTACAGTTATATAAGAGTTCCCTTATTAGTTTGTTTATTTTTATAACTTACTTTCTTCGCTATTAAAGATATATATTTTAGTTCCTATACAGAGAATAAGGTCTCACAAATCAGGGAGTTAGAAGGTTGTTCAGGATAGTTTATTTACATATTGGGTATTTTTTTTATTTTAAAAATCGTTTCATAATGGTTGCTTAACATAAATTCTAAATTTAGAGACTCTAAAATAGGTACAACATTATTTTTATACTTATAAATGGCTTATTAATATAAATGGCTTTCCAATGCCCGTCCCAACACCACGAGGAGAAATATTGAAGATAAGTCCAAATCTGTCTCAAACTTCACAGTTTTTTTACTATGTATACTTTATTTTGTACTCTCTTAATAACTTTATCAATTCTGTTTTTATAATAAGTTGATTAAGTACTTCTATATTTCATAATATATACTTAATATAGTCAATACAATTCATAAAGAAAGAAACATTTTAAGTTATTACTTGACATATTTGGGGTGTATATTAAGGTTATTTTTATTAATTCTGTGAGTACTTTTACCAATTCATTTACCTATTTATAATTAATTATGTATCTATTATGAATTTATGGTTGAGAGATTCCCCTACTTGGACCTAACTGTTTCTCAATTATAAGGCCGTCTTTTGTGCTTTGCATCTTTTCTGTTTTGGTTCTGCCTTGAGTTTATTATGTATATGCCATACTAACTTTAATATTTTGTTATAACTTGTAACATTTATAATTTTATTAAGCGTTGATTTTTAGTTCAGATAGCGTTTTGGATGAAGTGAGTATGTAATTCACTGTATATAGTTATTTGTGGATTTCTTTAAGTGTTTAGGTTTATATAATCGATGATGTGACTAAATACTTGATAAATACCGTAAATATGTACCTAGATTTAGAATTTTCCTAGCTTGATATTTAGATTTTTAGTTTGCGTCCTGAGTGTAGCGACGTTATTGCTTTGAGTAAAATACTCTCTTTCTTCCTTATGATGAGGGGTGTGATATGGAGAGTTTAAAACTTTTGCTTAACCTTGGAAAGCAAGAAACTATCATGGAAGCCCGGCTCACAAGTTTGCAGTCAAGTGAGAGAAAATACCGATATAGAGTTCAGAAGCCCGCATCAAAGCAAACGGTCAGACATAATTTTAACATCCGAGAAATATCTTACCATATATATTCTTTGTGTTGTACTATGATATTTAAAATAGATGTGTTTTATATCGTATTATATTATTTATTGCATTTTATGAGGTGATGCCTATATGAGTTTCTATCTTGAAAACTGATTTGAAATAAGTTGAGACGAGTTTGATCATACAGCTCAGCCGGATTTCAGTGGTTCCGATATTCAACGTTCTAGTATGAAGAACTGGTAGCTCTACTTTCGAACGATTACTAATATTTTTATCACTATATATTAGTTATCGTGTATTGTGTATATACCTCGTTGCAAGCTTTTGTGTTTCTTGGTACTCTCGATGTATCATAAATTTTGTAGTATAATGGTTCTGTGGCAGTTTGTATATATTGTCTCTATTGTTGTACGTAGTAAGCTATTTTTTTATGCCCCTGTGTGAGAGAGTGCGAATGAGTTCCAGGATTTGCTAACTTTCTGATTTAGTGGTGTATATAGTCGGTGGTTTGAGTGAAACGTGAAATTGGTAGTAGTTATGATATCTCGTTTTAGTGAGCTTATTGCGTCGTGGGTCTCCAATATTTATAAAGTGTGTCTCCTGCTAGGGTCTCCTGTTTACTGGCGTGCACATATGCAAGTGAATAATGTGGCTCTCGGGATCATTCAATTCTGGAAAGTCTCTGGTGTGCTGAGGAGTACATTTCGTCTTTATTATGGAAATTGATGTTAGTTGTTTGTTTTCTTGCGATTTGTTTAAATGGTTATATTAATAAGTTGAAACTTCTTATTCTTTATCTATATTTTTTGTTAGAAATACACTGGTGTTTTTTTTAAATGATTAAATGATTATTAAAGAATGTGTTATAATATATAATGAATTAATAATTGAAGGTTTGAGGTTATAAACTTTTAAATATATTATTTATAGAATATATTTCTCTTTTTTACCTCTCCATCTTTTATTAATTGCTCATTAATAATTTTTAAATCTTAAGGTGTTAATTAAATGGTCGAAATAAGTAATTTAAATTTACTCAGTGGATTGTTGATTGTTTAATTCTACACTCGGTGGCCTACCATTAATTTCCACATACTCTAATCGCCCTTATACCTATTATCTCTTAACTCTCGGGCCTCCTTCCTTTAATATGACTACACTACTTACCGTTACCGCATTTCTTAATTATAATAACCTTATTTTTCATATCATAACGTTTCCAGTCAGTTCACGGCCTTCATACTGAATCAGCTTGCCACTTTGTTTTTTATTAAATGGCCATATTATAGTGTTTCACCATGTCAATATCTGGTTACTGTTTTTTATTAAATATTTTGTGAATATCACATGTATTTCTTCTATTTTATTTCATTTGTACCTTATTTGTATTTCATTCTTTTATACTATAAATGATCTATTATTCTCAGGAGGGACCTCGAAACTTGATCTACGGTATATTGATAAAAGCGTGTGTTCTGTGGAGCACTATACACATCCGTCTCCCGTGAGTGAGTTCGCTGAGACGCTGAGCATATAAAAACCATATACTTTTCTATACCGACGCTTCCGTGTTGTATCTCGGTTTAACACTATGCGTGTCAGATCCCTTGATTTCACTGCTCTGCTTATCTAATTTGTCCTGATCAGTCTTAAAGTAGATCCTTGTGTAGCACGATGGCCAGATCAAGATCTGATTAAATATCATAAAACCAATTCTATATACTCTATTTATAAATTTATTTAATTTATAAGATTTTTCTCTGCTTCTATGTTTATATAGTATATAATTAGAACATTAAATCAGTCAACACTGATCGTTTAATCCATCATTATTGTCGTCGGTTTTGTGACATTCTTGGATCTCAAATTGATTTCGCCTCGCTATAACACGGAATTTATATTGATCTTCATCATATGGTAGCGATAATATTTATAAGTCCGTTTCCCTGAGATTGCTATTTGAGTGAAACCAGTTATATCACAGTATGAATTTTTTTCCTGTGGTTTATATTATACTATAAACACTATATACTGTGCAAGATAATAGATTGGTTTGTTTATTCTTTTATTTCATCTTCTTTATCAATAATACAGTTCATAAACAATAAGAAGGATTTACTCGACCTTAGTCTAAGAAAGATTCATATGCAAATCTTCTTATTCACTTGAAATTACTTCGATACGGCTAAAGATACATGGAAATCACGACTCTTTAAGTAGGAATCGAAATGTTGGAGATTAGTAAGTTTGAAGCAATTATCCATGCAATTTCACTTAAAAATCCGCTACAATATAGGGTGAAACATAAATTCACTAAAAGATTGTATGATCACGTTGAATATCTAATATCTTCTAATTGGAAATTAAGCAAAATGAAAGAAATAAAAAAGACATAAAAAAAAGAATAAAAGTAAAGAAAAAATAGCTTTGTGGTACGTTATTTTTTTTTTTTGTTATTCTTCTTATCTACTTTATAATATATATATATATATATTCTTATTATTATTATTATCTCATTATATTATCTATACATTATGATCAATAATTATTAGTTATATTTTATTTTCTATTTTTTATACATTTTCTCTATTATATTTTCAAAATAATATATACACATTATTTATTAGTATTACTTATTTATTAGTAATCTAATGATTGGTTTTGAATACTAGTTATTATATTAATATTATTTTCTCTATATAAATATATTTTTTTTATTATTATAATTATATCTATAATTATTATATTATATATCTAATATAATATATAATTATTCTCTCATCTTTTATTATTCATTTTCTTTAATCATTTTATTTTTTGTATAATTTTTATTTTTAATATTTTCTGCTTTTTTCTATTTATTTTACTATTTTTTTTTTCTCTATTTTTACTTATTCTTTTATATTCTTTTTTATTTTATTCATGTTTCTATTATTTCTTTTTATTTTATTATTTATTAATTATTTTCTATTATTATTCTTCATTTTAACACCCCTTTCAGTGAGCAGTATCACATAGTGGTTCTTTATCGGCTCTTATATATAAACCTGAGTCTAGATACTATTACATACAGTACACTGACATCAATCTCCCAATACTCACACGTACCTTTAGAGTGCAGTATCTCACGCTATAATTATGATTATCCTATATCACATATGTGAGAGTATTAGTTTAATCATAGTAGGATAGATAATAGAATTATTTAATTTCCTTATAACAATCTCTCCAATGTAACTTGAATATTAACATAAATAGGAAATACATATATTTTCAGTCGATATATTAATATATCTATATTTATAATTTACCATTAATTCATTTTAGTATATGTGGAGTAATAAGGTCAACATAATCGAAAAGTGTATATACATCTATCAATAATATATATTAATTTATACTCAATTCAACAGTATCATATCACATCACATTATCTAATCAATATAATATGAGTGAATAATAGATAATATATATATTAATTAAGTTATAATAGCAATGATTATATGAATAGAAGATTCAAATTGTCTTGACACAAGTTGCAATTCTTTGTTATTAATATATTAATTATATATAGATATATCATACATCACATGATATAATTAAATTATATCTCTATTTACTGGAAGGTTATTACTGCTACGTGATGAAATTGCTAAGTGAGATTTTTTAATAATTAAATTTAATAAATAGATTAACATCAGATCAATATATATATATTCATACTTAACTCATACTCTCGATAATAATGACATATAATATCCAATATATCAATTAATTAGAGTGATAATATTATATTATTAATAATCACCATATTTAGCTATTAATAATTAATTACATTCCTTTCTTTTCACCATTCTTTTTAATAATATAATTACTTAATTTTTGGACTCATTATTCCAAATATAATAATAACAATCATATTAAAATAATAAATATTATTAGATATATTCTGATAATTTAATGGCAAGTATATTGTGCAAAATAATTAGTTCAAAAATATATTATCATACAGACTGACTGACATCGAAGTATAATATAAATTATAAATCAAAGAGAAAATATTATAAAATAAGACAAAAGATATATAATATAAGAAGAAGATACTTTTCACGATATAGAGGATAAAATATACAAGATATTGTTCTTTGATTAACACTATATATAAGAAAATGCACTTATCTATATCTGGTTGAGTATATCGAAAGAGTAGATTTTCAGGATGCTATCACTCAAAACTATACGCATTTGTATAATGCGGTGCACGATCGATATTCACTCACTAATATACTTTTAGATATACTTTATTGTCTCACAGCTGCTCTTTGTGCTCCATCCTGCGTATTTATGATTCAGGAAAATTTTAAATAGCGACTTACATATCATACACTCACGAGTACATTTTGTCAACTATGCGATTTAGTATAACTTTTTTAGATGTTACTCATACTCGCGAATTTCTCATTTACAGTTCACCCCTAAGTGACAGCTTGGGTATTCCCTCTTTCGCCAACGTGTTTCTTGGCTACGCTGTGTTCTATAATAATATTTCAAATTTTAGTGTTCATTTCTATCTGTAACCTATCTTATTCCCCGTGTGAGTGAGCTCGATTACCTATTTTTTTCTAGCTATCTGTGCCCATAAGTTTCTGCTTCATTTTTGTTGCAATATAATGTTCTTACTATATTTTACATTTTATCCCGCTATTGCTATCTTGATCACTTTCCGTGATAGCCGTTAGTATTGCAAGTTCATTCATTTAGTGACTCACTCTTTTTGATATTTGTTTTACAATAGTACTATTTTTTTATCTTATTATCAGTCTCTCATTCGCATCTTTATTTATTCTTTTCTTCTACTTCTGTATGAGGTTTATTTTATTGGTCTATTAAATCTCACAGTATTATACATATAAGAGAGTTTCTTTTTATTTATTTTTATTTTTATTTTTTTTTTTTCCTCAGCCGTTAATAATTATATTTGTCTGAGTGTATTCATCTTTTTTTTTTATGCTTTTTATTTTTTTGCCCTATATAATACTTTTGGTTTTAGGACCGAAAACTCGTTAAGTTCTTGCGTTTACCCGTATACTTATTTGTTTTAATTACTATTGCTGATTGATTATTAGTAGCTCTATCTCCATAAAAAAAAAATAATAATAATAATTGCTAAACTCTTATTTCCTTTCATATGTTATACTACTTAATCGTGTATCATGTTTACGTGTTATTAAAAAGAAGTAAGCGGGAATTTATTCATGTGTATATATGAGTGTATGTACGAGCATATGTACATGTATATGGTTATAATGCTTATGTTTAATGTGTGTTGATTTATATATTGATTTTATTGATATCTGTTTTGGTGTCTTTTGTTATGTTTTTTCTCTTCACTGCACCTGTTCCTGGGATAGGTTAGTGTATATATAATATATAAATGACGTATGTATTTCTACTATGTTTATTATATTCTAGAACAAATGGATTCTTGTGTCTTTCCACAATGAAAACACTGATGTTAATACCGAGTGTGAGATTATATGAAAGTGGAATGATGAATAGGGCACTGTTTGAGAGATAGTGTTAATAGAATATGTAATATTGTTAATATTTCTGCTAAAAAGTAAAAATGACATTTGTATAGGTGCCATGACAATCTTCGGATTAATAAGTCGAGAGAGTGTTGATATGATTAATACATTGTCTCAAATAGATCATAGTTATCATAATTCCTTAGGTTACTTCTACTTACTCTTGATATCATTCATATCCACTCTAACACTCACATAAACTTTGAATGAGATTGTATAAGAATTAATTGAATAACTACATGTTAATAAGTCAATTATATTAAATATGATAATCAATAATATAAATAATAATTAAATGAATAATCGTGTATATTATATAATAATAATAGGATTGTAATAATTTTTAACTCATCTATGAAAATATTTTTATAAGAGTATGTTATTGTTTTTTTCTAAGTCTATATTTTCTTCATCATAATAATAACTCAAAAATATAATAATAATAATAATAATAATAACTAATAATAAAAATCAATATATATGTATAATAATAATAATATATAGATGAATAATAATTAATATATAATAATAATATATCAATAATATTCAATAATAATTTCCATAAATATTGTAAATAAGTAATAATTAATAATTAATAATATGACAATTTTTAATATTCACAAGATGATATGAGCAATGTGAATTACATAATCTATTGACCGAGTATAATATTTTAAATAATATTTGCCATTGATATTAATAAATTGAAAGTGAATAATAATAATAATTAATAATAATAATAATAATAATAAAATTAAAGATTCATACTAAATTTAAATGATGAATTAAACAGTTTTATAAAATATGAATAATAAATATATTGTTCTAAAAAAAAAATTAATGTAATAATATGATAACTACATAATTTAATAAAGGGTGTTATTTAGATCAACAGTAATAATTTAATATAATAACTTAATAAAATGTTTAATAAATAATAATATAGAGAATGTATAATATATAATAATGTATATAATATATTAAAATGAATAATAGATAATTAAAATAATAAATATGAATCCTAATTGATAGAATAGAGTATATGATGTATAATAGATTGTATCACACTCTCACATAATTAATATAAATAATAATTGAGATTAATAAATTAACGGTTAAATATAGTGATTAATAATAATATATAATATAGTAATAATGTAAGAATATTGCCCCTGTTATGAGTGTGTTTGCGTGTTATGACTGTTTGGTTGTGTTTGGGTTTCCTGCTGCAGTGAGTGCCATATTGTCTTCTTATTCCCGGGTCCCACCTTCCCCCCCTCGATTTTTCCCTTATTATTTCTTTTTTTTTTTTATTTTTTTTTTTTTTTTATTTTTTTTTATTTTTTTTTTTTTTTATTTATTTATATTATAATTAATAATTAATATTATAATATATTTAATAAAATAATATATTATAATTATTATTAAATTTATATCAAATTAATAATTAATTAATATATATATAATATAATATAATAAATTAATAATATATAATTTACAGATTTCATAAATTCATAATACTATTCATTCTCAATATTAATAAAGAGATAAATATACTAAATTTAATTCATCTATTATATAATAACATTACATATTATTTATATTATTTATTTGATTCTATATACTGTACAACTTTAATTTTATTTACTCAGATAAATTATTAATATTTAAAAATACAATAAGGTGATTCATCATAATTCTGTATATTCCTTATACCTGAATTGGGGCTCTTCTTTTGCACTAATAAGTTTTGTGCCCATTTCGGTGTCACATATCCTTAAATACAGAATATTATTTACATGTATTACTTCTGATTATATTCATATTTCTACACATTCAATTTGTCATAATGATTACATAAGTGATTATTTTAATTATTCCTACATAATTAAAAATACTAATATATACTTATTCTTATATTCTTTTCATAATTCATTTCTATATACTCTTTAAATAACCATTAACTATCATTTATTCATCTCTCAATTTATATCTATAATATTAATTTATTCATTCTTACTCTTAATTCAATCAATCTTATACTCTTAATATTTTCTGATCATCTTAATAATATCTAATCTAATATTAATTATCATATATTATTATATTGTATATTATCTTCTTTATATTTTTTATTTATTTTTTTCTTTTTTATTTTATTTTCTATATTATCTTTATATATATAATTTATTTTTATTATTTTCTTATTTATTTTTTTTTTTTTTTAATTTTATTTTGTGATTGATTCTATTTTATTATTATTTATTATTCTTCTTATTACTATATACTTACGATTGGAATAGATTATAATTGTACTGTTATTCTCTTAGCCTTATTATACGAGCCATCTTACTTGCTCTATATTCTATGCTATACTTGCATACCTTTGATCTCCCATGAATCTACCTGGTTATATATCTTGTACTACCATTCTTAACACCATAGGTTCTCCCATTCTCATATCATCCCATGTATAATACCCTACCTCCCCTCTTCCCCTACAATATTTACTTAACATGGCTTCTATACTAGCTTATACAGTTCATTCTCAAATACTGCATACCCTATTCCGGTCAATTAACTGCTCATTGATCACCCCCATCCTCTCACCTGCTCTCCAAATTTCCATACATCAGCTCCATAATACTTACCTGGTCATATACATACTTCCTATCCCACCCTCTATATATCACGCGCCTAGCACGGTTCATTAACGTACTACTACTTACATCACGTATACACTTAATCTGAGTTAATCATTTACTTAACCACCCCCCTCCAGTATTATATACAGGTCATAATATAATTCTATACCGTTACATATACTTGGTATATATACTGTTACCATGACCCTCACCCTTCACAATGGCCATTGAGTCTAGACCCACTATATCGAGTCAAACTCATATTCATACCACTCTCACCTATCATAACACTATACCACCCTATTCATCAACTAATTATTTATCGCTTCTTACATTAATAAGGATATTATATAACAATAACCATAAATAATCATTTATTTCTATGGTTAAACCCACTATTATAAATAATACCATACATCACTCCATGATGATAAGCTACCAATCTTGTATTTGAATATAAAATTAAGCCTCCTAAGATGCACCATATAACTATGAAACAAATCATGTTATTAATATACAATAAAATTTATACAACTAATTAATAATAACTAAAACCAATGGATCTAACATAGAATATAAGGTTTATTACGAACCAAACTTAATAATAATAATTGAATCAATATATAAAACTTTTAATGCTGTAAATATACAATATAATAATAGTAATTATTTTATGATAGGTATCAATTAAAATAAATTAATAATAAAATAATATAATAATAAATTAAAGATAATAAATTAAATTTATAAATTAATAATAATCAATTATCAATAATATATAATAATACAAATAAAACATTAATTAAGAATACAAGATAAATTCTATAAACGAAATGAATCAAAAGGTTTAAATGAACTTATATAATTAATAATAATAGCAAAATATAATAATAATTAATAATTGGACGTTACACAAAAAATGTTAAAAATACAATAACTGCTTTTACCTCAGCTTTTGAGTATACTGATAGTCTGTATAGATGTATATGGTATATATTGGTATATCATAACCAAAATTAAAATAGTTCATAACCCAATCACAGACAAATATTACTCTACAATACATAAATATAATAATACCAAAGTGTATATCTATAATGCCGATATCATAATCCAAGTTTATATAATCATAAATTTATATATATAATCATTACATCAATAATAATCAAAAATAATAACGAAATATTAGAATACCAATAATAAATAACATAGATAATATCAATAATAATAATACAAGACATTTAAATAATAATTAATTCAATAAATAGATTCCTAATAATAATCTAAATATATCAATATACTCCATGATCATATAAATGACTGATTATTAATAATGCGACAATTAAGAACCACAATAGTGAATAAAATGTAAAATGAATGAATTCAATATCAAATTAATTACATTAAATACACTAATTATTATAAGAGTGATGTTTCATCTAATTCAGAATATAATTAATATAGTATATATACACATAGTTAATAATAATATCAATAAACTACACCTATAGAAAATATAAAGCGTATAGAACCCACTTTGGATATTCAATTTTATACGACTTACATAGCCATATGAATAGTATAGTGATTTCCCCATAATATAAGTAGATTAATGATATATAGAATTTACAATAGGATGATAAGTATCCATAGGGAAAAAACAGCTCTGACATTCGAATGTCATGCATCCACATAACTAATAATAATAATCCAATAATAATCAACTAATAATAATAAATAATTATCATTATAACAATAATAACAATAAATTGTATAATAATGTACCTATAAAGACAACATATATTTATACATAAGCATAGAAATTCAGGTGAAGTAAAGGAACTTTCAAGAGTAATATTATATAATATTATATTAATATTTTTTTTCGTTAATTACATTATATAATAATCTGGAGTAAGTGTTTATAAGAGTTATTTCATAGTGATAGTAAGTTATGAAAATATATAACCATTTAATCTAATATCTACACATAATAGATAATAGTTCCTATATAAGCAATTGAATGAATAAGAATAAGAATAAGAATAAGCAGGGGTATAAGAATTATTAACATATACAATATTAGATAAATATGTTTCAAATATTTATCTGTAAAAATAAATAATGGAATGATCAATAATGAACATACATTAAAATATCTGAATTTATATACTTCTAACTAACTAACTAATAACTCTAAACTCAACTAATCACCACTTACTACTGAACTGTTCATATCCGTAATCACCTACTTAGCCTACATCCACATCCTAATCCACATAATATATTATAAATTAGAAGATAGAGAAGAAGATAAGTTTAGTACGAGGGTAATGTGAAGTGAAGAGTAAGCATATAAGAGAATTAATCGCAATTGAAGAAATTAGAGAGTGATATTTTATCAGGTTTCTAGCGTGAAATACAGATTAAGAATTTTTAAGTGTGTGATATAGTTCAGGCAGGATGTAGCTAATAATTGTGTTTGACGTTTGATGTTTTTCGAAGAATCCTTAGGAGATTTCTATCTGTGGTGTATATAGGTGAGCATACAATTATGTTTAGCGAATGAGTATAGTCACATTCACCCGTGTTTGCTCCTGAATCCTCCCGTAAGAAAAGAACGAGCATAAGAATATAGCGTTGTCTCTTTACCATAAGTATATCATTTGCACGGAAAGTGAGAGAAAGAAGATACCAAAGCATTAATAGTATAGAATGACAGAAGAGAAGAATGAAATTAAGAAGAGAATACAGAAGAACAGAAGTGAGAGACAGAATTTAGATAGACAGTTAGTGACCCAGATATTTAATATAGATATAGTATATATGTAAGTTATTTTAGATTTGATGCTTTATAGAGAGCATAGGGGCAATTAGTGATAAGAAATATTAAGGAGAGTATAGAAATGAACGCAAATCGAATATGAACAGTGTAGTTGGACTAGTACTAGAGTTTATGGATTTTGTCTGCAGGGTGTAGACGTGCAATACAGTCTATGAATTGTATACTCGGGGGATTGTAACGACGCGTAGCAACTATTTTCATGACACTTATTTACATGCATATTGTATAGTAATTTGCGTGGTGAAGTGGTGTGGTCTTTGATTTAGTTAATAGTTTTTCACAACTGCTATGTGGTGGGTCTTTGAGGAGCCGAGTACAAACATGTTTAGCATGACCATGGTTTAATGAGTAGATAGTTACTGAAAGGTGAGAGATTGCTTTTATATAGAATTACAAGTTCACTGATTATTTATAATAAGGATTTTTATAAACTCAGTCCAAGTAGTATTATGGGAGGTATAATAAAACCCAGTTAAATATCACAAACGTGGTCTATTGATGATAATATACATGATACCTAGTGTGATAACGTAACCATCGTTGATGTGTAACAGATAGAGAAAGATTATGTTGGGGTCTGAGTAATATAATGAATTATGGTTGTTCTTTGTTGTCGATGTAACGTAGATAAGTAGATGAATATGAAGTATTGCAAGTGACTTATTTGAAATAAATATAATATATATGTGAGAATTAGAATATATATTTCTTGTGGTGTTTTTTTTAAATACATAGCCAATTTGTTTTGCTATAACCTCTCATTGTATCGATATTTTTAACTCATTTTCATTGAGTTATTAATACAGATAAATGAGTACCATCATTAAATTAAATATAATATATTAATTATCATATTGATATTAAATATCTTTGTGAGATCCGTGAACTAAGTTAACCAGATATTAACAAATTAATAATCATAATTAATAATTTATAATAAATAAATTAATTACATAATTCCAATGTTTTTTTCCTCTCCACCTTGAATGCTTGCGCGCTGTAGATGGCTTGTGATGGTGCCGACGCTCGTTGGCAGATTATTAACAAAATAATAAATAATAATAATTATGATAATAATAGAGTATGAAATTAGTATATAGATAATCTGATTTGAGTGATCATACATATATGAATAGTATTTTAATCAGTACGGCGCTAAATTTAGCCACTTCATTCCATGTTGTTGGTATAAAGTGCTTATGAATAAATACAATAATAGATAATCAAAGTAATGTATATGAATAATGAATAATTATATAGAGTGAAGGAATTAGTTAAATGTATGAGTACATTAATAGCTTAGCGGAATAATAATAATAAAAACATCATAGAATTGGGCGTGATATTTAGGTGTCATATTGTCAATATTCTTAAGTCTGAAGTAATATTAAATATTATTCTGAGTCATATAGTGAGTGTTAATTGTGATTGCTCTTTGTGGCGAGGAGGGTTATTGCGGATTCATCAGTGCGTGGTTTCATATGAGTGATAATTTGCGAGACGCTTCTAGTGAACGAGAAGACTATGGCCATTGGTTGGAGACGATAATTTAAATATCAAGGCGTGACTCACGTATCTTGATGTTGTGAATGGGAGGTGTGCGTTTTGAGTGAATATAGTATAGATAGAGGTATAGTGTTATTATTATAAATGTTGGTGGTGTTATGATGTAAGGGGTATAGTATGTATATGGCTTTGATGGGATGAGTATTATTGTACCGAGTATAGTGAGGTCGTCCGTAGGTCTTCCGTGTGGGTGTTTTCTGTATTTGAGGTATTTAATTAGGTTGGGTTGAGTATATTTAGTGAGTATTATATAATTTATAGTGTTTGGATTTTGCTTTTTCATATTTTTCCTTGACCTTATTACTATTATATACTTTTTGTTTGGTTCATATGATATATACTTTTTAGTAATTATTATTTATTATATATTTGAATGTTTTTTCTTTTATTATATTTGTTTGTTTTACTATATTCTGTTATGTCGTTGACCGAGTTAGTTAGTTATGATAGTGTTTGGTGAGGTGTGTTATTATTGTGTTTTAGAGTGTGATTATTATGACGTGTTTTAATGTATTATGAGTGTGTTCTGGTTTTGATATTTTATGTAAGTGTAGTTATATGTATGTTATTATGGAATATTTTTGAAGTGTGAGTGATATTATTTAATTGATTGAATTTTGTATGTTATAATGGATGTTTTATAATGTATGTTATAGAATGTTTGAGGGTTTGTGTTATTGATGAGTGTTTATGTTATGTTATGTGTGTTTAACCTATATTGGTGTTTTGAGTGTTTGAGTGTGTTATTATGGGTTTATAAGTATCATAGTAATAGTGATGGTAGTAGTATTAGTGGTGTTAGTGAGTCATAATACTTATTATCGTTTATTTATATTTTATTAAATATTATTATTTATTATATTATTATATTTTTATATTTATTATTTTTATAATATTATACTTTTTTATATAGTTATTCTTTTTTATTATTAGTTATATTATTTAGTGCAATAAATATTTTTATATTTTTATAATTTATTTTTTTATATTTATTTTTTTATTTTTTATAATTTTTAATTTTATTTATTTCTATTATTTATTTATTTATTTTAATTATTTTAATTTTTTAATTATTATATTTATTATTATTTATTTTTTTTATTTATTTATATTTTTGATTTAATTTAATTCATTTTTATAGTTTATTTAATTTATTATTATTTATTATTATTATTTTATTTAATTATTTATTTATATTTTTATTTTATTTTTTATTATTATTTTTATATTTTTTTAATTATTTTTATTTTATATTTATATTAATTATTTTTATAATATATTATTTTATCATTATAATTCTATTAGAATCTTTTCTATATTTTTTTTTTATATTATTTCATACTTTATTAAGCTTAATTGAAGCTATCTTTCTTTCAATTTTTTCATATAATATTTTATTATTTTTTTATTATTTATTATATATTTATATATTTCTATATTTTTTTATTTTATTTTTATTTATATTTTTTTATTTATATTATATATTATAACATATTTATGTCAACTGAATTTGTTTTATGTTTATTAGGTCATCCCATTGCCTATATGATCTACTACTTATTTGAGTATGAAGACATACCTCCCACTTTTTACACCCAGACCACCACTAGAGAGAACCGAGACCTTCTTCTCCACCTCAGTCACAATTTTAGTTTATTAACTATTATAAGTACTATATACATATTATCCTATTTACTTTATATATAATCATTATTCAAATATAAGAAAACAAACTCACACATTAATAACTATGATGCCCATACATTCCATCATACCCTAGATGCACAAAAACCAGTTTATCTTCATATAACTCAACTAAGTGGGTATATCTTTCCAATATGAAGAAAACATGTAATAAACCTAAACCAATACCCATCGATAATATTAATACACTCCTACACCACTAATAACTATTAATATATTTATATTTAATATTATTATATATTATTTATTTTATATTATTATATATAAATTTATTTTATATTTATTGATTATATCTTATTATATATATAATATAATTATATATTTATATATTAATATATATTATTTATATATATTATATATATATATATATTTATATATATTATATATATATATTTATATATTATTATTATTATTTATTTATATATATATAAAGTGTTCTTATATTAATTATATTATATTATATTTATTATATATTATATTATATATTTAATTTATATGTTATATTAATTAATTATTATATGTTTGTGTGTGTGTGAGTGTTGATATTCATGTGTATAATAATTGTGGTAGGTTTTTTATAGATAGAGTATAATTATTTCTTTTTAATTTTGAGTTGAATGTATTTATTATTAGTTTGTTGTTGTTGATATTTCTTATTGTTGTTATTGTATAAATTATGAATTAGTGGGATTATATGTGAATAGATTAATTTACGAGCTTGCAATTTGTTAGATGTTACCTATGAATTTATAGTTGACGGGCTTTACATTATTGTGTATGTATTTTATATTATCGTAGTGTATGAGTTTCATTATTAATTGTTTGCTACTTCTTATCTCATTATGTTTCGGGTATACTTGACATTGGTTTCTATATATAGCAGATTAATGGATTTAGGTAAGGATTCTAATTATTGTGTGACTGAGAGGAACGAGTGGTTGTCGTATACAGCAACGTCAGCAGCGGCGGTAGAAGAGGCGGTAGAAGCAGAAGAAGAAGCGGCAGCGGCCGAAGGGGAAGCAGCAGCGGCCGAAGAGGAAGCGGCAGTGGCAGCAGCGGAAGCGGCAGCAGTATCCATATCACCATCGTATTTGACGTCGTCGTCGTTGTTGCAGTCGTCGACATTGTCGTCGCCGGTGTCGCCGTTGTCGTCGATGTCATCGTCGCCGTCATCGTCATTAGAATCTCTTATTCCAAATGATAATAAACTTGAGGAATTAGTAGATAAGGGTGTAACTAGAGACACATTACGTATGGGATTTGAACGCGAGAT
>JABUQX010083588.1:0-18991 GCA_015478945.1 Trachelipus rathkii | reverse complement strand
TGCAGCTGAGATGTATATTTCGTAAATTAGATAAGAATTGGAAAGGTCAATATAAAAGATAAGATGGCAGGTTTATCTGGCCTACTCGTAATTTATTCTGCAAGGAATTCTGATACCTCAAAGGTACTATGTAAAAGTGTTTTGCTAAAGGATATAACGTACCCACCTATTTGTCCCCTAATTAAAAGGAAAATGTGTTATATAACATCCTTATTCAAACAAAGCTTGATTGATTGATTATGCTGGACGAATTTACTGAAAGCACCAGTGACAAATATAAAAATTAACTATGTATTATTAGCTACTTTTTATTGTGTAAACTATGATTGACTTAGTTTATGTAATTGTATGGTCTGATACAAACAGAGAATTTTTAAAAATATGTATCTTTCCCTTATTACAACAAAGAAAATAATCCTCTGATAACTAGGCGTCACTTTTAAAAAGCTCAAGTATATATTAATATTAGTGTCACAAGTCTAAAGTGCAAAATATTTTGCAAGAAATGATTAGTAAGACTGCATTTCAAGCTAGTTATTTTTCTGAATTCTAGGGTAGCGAGAAATTGATGGGCGTAAAGTTTAAAGAAATCTTTATTTACTCCTTAGGGTAGATCAATCTCGTAACTACTTCTCCAAAATAGTGAAAGGAAGATAATGACATGTATTAAGCCCATCCAATTAGAAATCATGAGAATTTGATCCAGACTTACAAATTAATCGACTTGGATATGACCCCAAAAATGATTTATTCTCGCTATTCTAATGGTCAAACCTTCAACTTTAATTTCCACCTCTGATAAGTTTCAAGATAATAAAATTAGAAACTTTATTTGAGAACAAATGCACTTGAATTTCCTTTAGATTAATACATTGGCCGCGAGTTCTTTAATAAATTAGAAAGTACTCAGTTAGGTAGTAGATAGGTTATTAAGAGGATAAGAAGAGTAAAAAAATTGTTTGTGAGGGTGTTATTTAAATATTTAGTATAGATGTTAGATGAAATGAGCAACAAATTAAAAATTGTTTCTCACAGAAAAAAAAATAAAACTATTAAATATTGGTCATTTTTTAATACAGCTTTTAAACTATGCTTGGAGGAGTCTCCTAGCAGGTGAAGAAAAGAAAAAAATGAAACCAATCTAATATGCAACTAAATTGGGAGAGAGAGAATTATTAATGCCCATACGCTTCAGATACTCCTCCCTCTCATGGTCTGCAATTTGTGGTGGTGTTTTACAGTTTGGTTCATGATGAGGAGAACAACACTTATTCAAAAAAGTAACATGTAAATTTCTATTTAGATCTTTTTATTGCCGATCTTGTGCTTTTATAACCAGAAATCTAAAATTATTTTACTTAATCGTGAAATTTAAAAATTAACTTTAGGAATCCTAATTTTTATACATATATTTTTTTATCAATAACCTTACCAAAAATTTGTACCATAATTTTTTTTCTGAGAAGCAACATCTGTGTTTTATTTTAAAATTTTATTTCCAAGATTTGTTGTTGTTAAATACATGCCTTGAAAGCGTAGTTTATCACCGTCAGGTGGACAAAGGTTGGAACATGGTAAAGAATGCTCTCTTTGGATACATTATACTGCTCTCTCTTTGTTCTTCCAAAATCACTGATTCATATCCCCCTTTCTCTATCAGTATTAGTAGTCTGTCTTGTACCAACACTAACCTTTTTCTCTACCAATTCCTGGTGGTCATTACCTAACCCAAACTAACCTAACGTAACCTTTTTGCTCAAAAATCTGTGTGTATGGTCGTTACCCTCTAACCCAATCCTAAGCATTTTTCTAGAACCAATTCTGGTGGTCATATTCTTTGAGTTAATTAAGGTAAACTTAACCCTTTTCTCTTAACAATTCCTGGTGTATGTCTTGCCTGATACCCTAGATATTTTGTGGAAGAAGAAAGGGAAATCCGGCCTTTGTTAAATGAAGGTTGGAGAAAAAGAATATTTACAAATGTCTAAAAATTTTTAGTAAATTAAAGAATCTCTTAGTTCTTCTCTCTCTTTCTTTTATTTTTTTTTTATTGAAGAAGAATTGGAAAGAATTTTAAACTTTTTCCAAGCTATAGTGGTTTTTGAGTGTTTGAACAATTAAAATCCCGAATGAACAGCACAAAAATTGAATATTTTTGGCTATAGGATATATTATAAGACTATATTTTCTTCATCATAGGAAAACTTTTAAGATTTCGATATGCATTATTATATTTTTAATTGTTAATCAGGCAGCGAAGGGTTTTTCTTGATTTAGATAATATTAACAAAGTGGAATTTTGATGATTTTATGAGTATTAAGAGCGAGATGGAATTAGATTGACACTAGTAGAATGTTTCAGAGATGTATCAAGAACCATGGTCAGAGTTTTTGAAAAAAATGCCGTTGGTTTGGAAGATGCCGTGGTTGGAGATAAGTTAAGAAAGTACACATTAAATATTTTTGTAAATTGTTTAATATGATTGATTAATTATTTATATAATTAATTATTGATTATTATTATATTTATAATTAATTTTTCTAAATTTTAAGTTTCCATTCGTCAAAGTAAAGCTTTGAAAGAAGTAATTTACTCACTGATACATGTCAAAGATGAAATTGATTACAAGATGAGCAATTGATTTATTGTGACACCAGACAGCTAGAGGGTCTGCAAGTTTGAGGAGGAGACAACAATTAGAACGCCCTTAGATAGAGGAAAGTAAAAAGTGTGGGTTCTAAGACTTTTATTTCACCATTCTAAAAACTCAGAATTTGGTCACGCCAATTTCAAAATCGGTTTCACGTATGTCATAAACCTCTAATTCAATACATAAAGTATCAAAATCCAACAAAGTTATGGAAATTCTGGCAGGTTATTCAATACGTTTTTTTTGAAATTCTAATAATTGCCCTTTGTTTAAGAATAAAGACCTTTTGGAATATCAGAATGAGAGAGCTTGCTTTGGAGAAAGTTTCTTTTTTTTTCTTTTAATCTTCTTTTTTTTCAATTTAAAAAATTTAACTATAGGTTTATGATTTATTAATAAGACATTACGGAATTATTAAATAGATATTACTATAAAGCCAGGGAGTTTGACGTACTCAATCTTCTCCAATAACATCACCCCAATTTCTCATCATTTTATTATCAAAATTTTTTCGTGTTTGCTTTTCTTCATTTTCGGTTGAATATGACAATTAAACTCATCTCTGTATTTCTTCGCTTCGAATTCTATTATGTTGCTGACTATTGCAAATCTGCAATGACTTAGAAAAAAATCAACGTTTTTGAGTTTTATGTTATACACTAACGAATATAAAATATGTAAACGAAATCTATATCTATGGTAATTTTATCCCTAATTTTTTCTTTTCGTTATTCATCCATCCATGTCGTATGTTTGAGGATGCGCAACATTTACATTTAAACAGAAAAATAGTAGAAGGGAAAAGAACATGTGATACATTCCCTCCTGTTTGCCGTTTAGGCAAAGGTTGTTGGCCGGTAAAGAAAGGAAGCGTAGGTACTAATGATTGCAGCATACTTTCATGTGGTATTGTTATTTAAGGTCTTATTTTGCGAGGAGCCCATTCGAACTCCCTTATTATGCACTGTTTCTTTCATACGTTTGCATACTCGCATCTTCATCAAAGAGCTTTCTCCTGTGACTAATCCACTTTTTAATTGTTTCCACGGCCGAGTCGATTCCGAACACTCACCGCTATACATCGACTTAAGATCGATCAATTCTCTTTCTTTACTTCCAAACATACCAATAGTTTACGCTTTCTTCACACACACAAATCTCTAATACGTTCATTCTCATCTTCTGTCACATTTCTTTTCACACCTAACCGCAACTAAGGGATTTTAAGAAGCATTCTCTTCTACCTAACTATCTTATTTTCCACGCATGTTACACTACAATGATTACTATCAGCACCAATTGAAAACATAGAACCTCTTAAAACCGTAGGAACTTAGTCCCTTTGTAATTCACAAGGATTATTGCACAGCCACTTCATTACCTCACAACTCTTCCTACTACTTGCATATAGTATGTTCCTTGTTTATAAAGATATGATTAAACTATATTTGATTGTAGCCTCCACATTGACGTTCAAACAGACTTTCCATCAACTACGTTCATCACCTTTCCTCCTTCTCCGATTTATTTTTCAAAAACTCTTCTGTCTTGGAAGTTGGCAACACATTATAGTCCTTCTCAAAATATTCTCATTCTGATCGCATCAAACAACTCTCCAGCTCAGCTATACATAGTATTCGAGAGCACTTCACTCTGTTCAATTTATCCATCATCTAATACTTCCATACTACCATTACTCTAATTTTTACACTCCATCCATCAAAGTTAAATAACCAAAGGAATAAACTTCCGGCTATGTTACCTACTTTGTTACCAATTCATACGTTCACTTTTATTAATTCTTTAATTTGATACCCTTCCAAAATACCACCAGACCACTTACAGCTAAACTGCTTAAGGCTTCTATTAAATCTTTATACTCTGTTGAAGTAGTCATGAGGCTAATACAAGTTTTAATTCTTCTATTCTTTTGTGTTCATGTGCATTTTGATCACCTATATACTCAGGCTTCGTAATTATAACGCTTGTTCTTCGCAGTCCAGTCCTCAGATAACGCAAGCAGCTCTTTATCCAAATCAGAGATAAATATTTTAACAAAACAATAGAACTAAATCATCTATTGTTATACAGTTCCGTATCACTTAATATAGGGTACTATTTGCTCTCCATCTTCCGGAATTTACCCTCCAGATCAACATTTTGTATATACACTGCTATCAAGTCCATCACTTTCGCCTCATTTCTAGACATTTCCTAGAAGTAAGTCCTCTATACCTGCAGCTTCTTAAAATTCTACTTACTTACTACTCCTCATACTTGCTTCCTCATCCCCAACATATTTATTTTTCTTTACTTTATTTTAACTATTGTCTTCAGTATCACCTTTTTCGTTAGCTTCAACTGTTATTGCATTTTTCGAGTGTTCCTTTACACTTTCAAACATTTATCCCCAGTCAGAGAGTTACCATCCCGTTCATTTTATCTCTGAAGATTCTTTGACCTCCTTTTTTCGTATTTCGCTTCCAGGAAATCTTTCTTTCCTTTGTAAATCTCCCATTATCGTCTTTCGAGATGTTATTAACTCATTCATTTTCTCATCGTATCAGGTTTTAGTCTTTCTTTTCTCCTTATACATTTCCAATTTCACTTCCTTTCGAGGAACCTCATATAATTGGCTTTTTAGATATATGTTGACCACACATCTATTATTACTTTTAAGTCCTACTGGCAACATGATGATTGATATTACCCATACTCCAACCCCTTCACTCGAGTTTAAATTTCTCATATATAATTAAAGTCTCTTCATTACACAAAATCAATCAATAAAATTTCAACTTCGATACCATCTTACCTACACCAATTCTAGTATGTATACTGTATAGGAGCGCTTGCTGCTCGAAGAATGTATTACATTAACACAACTTATCTCTTGCAGAAAATCAATCACAGTTTTAGCTATTGCTTCAATTCTTCAACAGCCATAGGGACCGTAGCCTATACATTCCATTTTGCGATCACTTTATTCAATCCATTCACAGTTCTCATAACGATCGAATTGCAATTTGCTCAAACATCACCCGTCGAAATATCAGTTCGTTTATCCCATAAAGTTCATTTTCCTCAACATGCGACCTCAGGTGAACATATGTTGCGCCACGTATACATTGACTTTTTCACTTAAATTTATCATAAAATTCTAGTACTCTGAACAAAGTCACCATAGGCTGCTATTGCCACAGTTCACTATCGAATTGCAAACTTCTTCTCTCCCTCATCTCTCATATCCAGCTCAAACCTCACACCTTTTTTTAAGGAAGCTTCAGTTCATCTTTGTTTCGCTATAAGGCATGCAGTTTATGTTTTATAAGTTTTAGCAAAAATGTTCATGCACCTCTCTCCTCGGCCATTATTCAGTCTAACGAATGTCAATCTAATCTCAACAGACGAATTCTAACGTTATCTTCAGAAGATTTGAGGATCGCTTACGGCTGTCAAGACCATCTCCGAGGCACTAGCATTTAGCACTTCCTACAGAGATAAATAAGTGATAGCGGGTAGCCAACCAATACCACTGTTCTTTTTTACATTTCACCTTTAAGTGATAGTCTGTAATTAACATTCGCCAATCTGAATTGGGAGAATTACGAATATGATTTTGGTATTTGTGTAATATTTGTATTGATCTGTTCATATACGAGTGACTTGTTTTATTCTAGGTAATGGCAAATATGCAGTTCTATGAAAGTGAATCAAGTTATCTGGAGGATTGTGATAAAATAAGAAGAGGTGATATTATTGGTGTCAGAGGCTTTCCAATTCGGACCAAAACTGGAGAATTGTCCGTACGCCCTGTGAAAATTATTGTTTTAAGCCCTTGTTTGCATATGTTACCGCATTTGCATTATGGGGTACATGATCAAGAAACAAGATATCGACAACGGTATTTAGATTTGATTATTAATTCAGAGACGCGCAAGAAATTTATTATAAGATCTAATATTATTGCTTACACCAGGAAATACTTTGATGCGCTTGGCTTCTTAGAGGTTGAAACACCTATGATGAATATGATTCCTGGAGGTGCCACAGCCAAACCCTTTATTACTCATCATAATGAACTAAATTTAGATCTCTATTTGAGGGTTGCACCCGAATTGTATTTAAAAATGTTGATTGTAGGTGGCTTAGATCGTGTTTATGAGATCGGTAGACTTTTCAGAAATGAAGGAATTGATCTCACTCATAATCCAGAATTCACATCTTGTGAATTTTACATGGCATATGCAGATTATTATGATTTGATGGACATCACTGAAAAGTTGCTGGCTGGAATGGTTTACAGCATTTTTGGAACTTACAAGGTTAAGTATCAACCTGCTGGACCAGATGGTGAAGAATGGGAAATCAATTTTGAACCTCCTTATCGCAGGCTAGATATGATAAAGGATTTAGAAGCAGTGTTAAAATGCAAATTACCAGACCCTCAGAATTTGCATACAGAGGAATCTCGTAAAACGCTAAGTGATTTGTGTGAGAAACATGAAGTAGATTGCACTCCACCTAGGACAGCAGCTAGATTATTAGATAAATTGGTAGGGGAATTTTTGGAAGAGCAATGCATTAATCCTACTTTTATTATCAATCATCCAAAAGTCATGAGCCCCTTGGCTAAATATCATAGGAGTATTCCAGGAATAACGGAACGCTTTGAATTATTTGTTGCTAAGAAAGAAATCTGCAATGCATATACAGAACTCAATGATCCTATAGAACAGAGGGAAAGATTCAGACAGCAAGCTGCTGATAAAGCTGCGGGAGATGATGAAGCCCAGATGGTAGATGAAAATTTCTGTACTGCCCTTGAATATGGGCTTCCTCCAACCGCAGGTTGGGGTATGGGTCTTGATAGATTGACCATGTTCCTAACAAACTCTCATAATATTAAGGAAGTTATACTTTTCCCTGCTATGAAGCCCGAATGTCCGGATAATCAACCCAAAGAAAAAATATCTCCTACAAGCTAGCAAGATTTAGAGCCATGTCTAGAACCTTTATGAGAATTGCGCATTTCATTTCACCAAAGGGATAGTGTAGTTAAAACTATTATTTTGTAGTAGTAATTCTTCTAAAGGTGGTTATGATGTAACTTTTGACATGGTTTTAATTAAAAAAATGAAAAAAAAGTTTGTTTTTTTTGTTCCTTACCATTTTCATTACTATCTAATCATAAGGGTTTGGGTGCTGATAAGTCTTTTTTACATATTAATTTTATACAGAACATTTGATCCATTTTATTAACATTCTAATACTATTTAATTACATTACGCTCTTGTAGCCCCAGCAACTTTCGTTTCTTCCTCAATATATACAGTATATAAATTGTTGTAGGGGCACTCTAGGACATCAAACAAAACAAAATTGATATTTACACCATTTTAGATTTTCCTAAAAATTGTATACGGCTATTTCACTTGCAAAAACCACCGATGCAAATAATTTCGTAACAATAGGTTTTTTGAGCTACAGGGGTTTAAAGTTTATTTATTCAGTGGGGAGGAGGGACCATAATTCCCTAATTTCAACCTACATATGTGTGGATCAAATCTTTATATTGAAACAAATGATTGAGAAAATGAGGGAGAAGAAGAATAAATTGTATTTAGGTTTTATGGATTTGCAATAGCCGTATGATAGAGTTAATAGGGAAGCTTTATGGCAGGTGTTGGTGGTAGGCTTCTGAATGGAATCAAAAGTGTGTATGACGATAGTGAAGCGTGTGTAAGAATAAATGGTGTCAATGGTGATTGGTTTAGGATTAATAGCGGAGTGAGACAGGGTTGTGTTATGTCTCCTTGGTTATTCAATTTGTATATGGATGGGGTTATGAAAGAATTCGAGGTGGGGATGGCAGGAAATGGTGTTAGAATGATAGAGATGAGTTATGTTAGATGGTGAGCAGCTGGAACAAGTGTCTGAGTTTAAATATTTAGGGTATGTGTTGGATGAGAAGGAAACGGATGATGCAGAGTGTAGTAGGAAAGTTGTGAATGGCAGGAAGGTTGTTGGTGCAATTAAATCGTTGGTGAATGTAAAGGGACTAAGTCTCGAGTGCGCTAGGGTCTTACATGAGGTATGTTGTTACCTGTGTTATTGTATAGTAGTGAGACTATGGTCTGGAATAAGAAGTATAGATCTAAAGTTCAATGTGTTCAAATGGACAATCTTAGGGGCATGCTAGGTGTGAGAAGAATTGATAAAATGAGGAATGAACGTATTAGAGAGTTGTGTGGTGTGAAGAAAGGGGTAAATGAGAGAATAAATGAAAGTATGTTGAGATGGTTTGGTCATGTGGAAAGGATGAATGATAGTCGGTTGGTTAAGCGGATGTATAGTGGCGAGTGTGTTGGGAACCGACCGGCTGGGAGACCGAAGAGACAGTGAACGAATGTCTGAAGGAGAGAAATGTGAGTTTGGCAGAGGCGAGAATAAAGGTGCATAATAGGAGTGAATGGCGGGGTTTTGTATGGGGACATGGTTGTGGCCCACCTGGGCCAAGGGATGAACCCTTACATTGACGATTTACCATAGTGAGGGTCCGTCGCGGTCCCTTGAAGCTCTAGGGTGGATTTTCTGTCTGTGACGAGTTCTCACTAATTAATGGTACAGAGGGGGCGGTAAGGCTGGGCTTTCCTTTCGACTTTTGTCATATTCTTCTGCTTTTCTTTTCCGATGCATGACACGCACCTTACCCCCAGTCTTGGGGAAAAGAGGTAGATAAAGAAAGAAAGAATATATATTTGAATCGAGAAGAATAGACGAATCTACCGATGCTAATTTTATGATTACAACTGATGGCAAAAAATTCCCCCTTTTTATATTTTTCCCAACCCCTTAGTTGGTGAATTTTTTTTTCCCCCAGGAATCTTGTACTATTATCTCTCAAAATAAAACACTGATAAGAATGGATATCAGCCATTTAGATTATTTAATAGGCTAATGAAAATTAATTATAATTTTTTTTTGGTATTTAATGAATGTATTCAAACACACAATCTTAGGGGCGTGCTAAGTGTGAGAATTGATAAAATGAGGAATGAACGTATTAGAGTGTTGTGTGGTGTGAAGAAAGGGGTAAACGAGAGAATAAATGAAAGTATGTTGAGATGGTTTGGTCATGTGGAAAGAATGAATGATAGTCAGTTGGTTAAGCGGATGTATAGTGGCGAGTGTGTTGGGAACCGACCGGCTGGGAGACCGAAGAAAAAGTGGATTGAGTCAGTAAACAGTGTCTGAAGGAGAGAAATGTGAGTTTGGCAGAGGCGAGAATAAAGGTGCATAATAGGAGAGAATGGCGGGGTTTTGTGAGGGGGTATGGTTGTGGCCCACCTGGGCCAAGGGATGAACCCTTACATTGATGATTTACCATAGTGAGGGTCCGTCGCGGTCCCGTGAAGCTCTAGGGTGGATTTTCTGACTGCGACGAGTTCTTACTAATTAATGGTACAGAGGGCGGTAAGGCTGGGCTTTCTTTTCGACTTTGTCATATTCTTCTACTGCTTTTTTCCGATGCATGCTACGCACCTTACTCCTAATCTTGGGAAATAAAAAGGAGGATGAAGAAGGAATATATATATATATATATATATATATATATATATATATATATATATATATATATATATATATATATATATATATATATATATATATATATATATATATAACTATATGTATATATATATATATATATATATATATATATACCGCATATTAAACACCTAAAAACAACTTGTCATCGCGCCCTTGACCTGTTACGTCATCTCGCCTCAAAATCTTGGGGTGCTGATCGCAAATCCCTTTTACGTCTTTATGTAGCCCTAATCCGATCGAAACTGGATTATGGCTGTGCAGTATATGGTCAGGCCTCCACAACACTACTACACCTGTTAGATCCCATCCAAAACGAAGCGATCCGTATCTCCACTGGAGCCTTCCGATCGTCCCCCCAGGTGAGCCTTGAAGTTGAATCCAATGTGATGCCACTCTCTCTTCGAAGAGAATACATCATGTGTACAAGTTATCTTCGTTTTCAAACCCCAATACCGTCTGCTCTGACACCGCGATTCTGCAGGGTGTGCTCAGAATCCTTTACTGGCCATTTGCGAACACGGCTCATAACATCCCTAATTTCCTTAACATCCCTTTACAAAAGGTGCTGCCTTTCTCACACGATGAAGGATACACACCTTGGTTATTCCCTTCTCCCACCCTTTGCTTGGCTCTGACTTCTCTCTCCAAATCTAGCCATTCTGCTGCCTTGTTAAAGGCATCATTCCGCACCTCATGATGAGTTTACTCCAGTATTTCCCTGACGGCCAAACCGGGAACAGTGTGGGCGCATCTGCTATCTTTCCTGATCGCAACCTTTCCCATACCCTCCCCCCTCATGCTTCAATTTTCACAGCAGAATTAATGGCTATAATGATTGCGCTTTCTCGAATTCTAATCCTTAACCAAGATCACTCTTGTCATTTATTCAGATTCGCTCAGCGCGCTACAAGCGCTTAAAACCCCTTATTCTAAAACACAATGGTATCTGCTGTGCAAGAATTTCTTCGTCTGCTCCATTCCCGCAAGAAACAAATTATTTTATGTTGGACCCCCTCTCATGTAGGGGTAACTGGCAATGAAATCGCTGACAGAGGCCAAAATGGCCATGCACCTCCTCTTTTCGGAGTTGTTCCAGGTACCTCCCGGATGCCATTCGACAAGGCTACCTCCCATCAACCGATTACTATCCTGCTCTCCGACAAGGTTTTAGGTCTTATTTGCAAGAGCGCTGGACGAATGATCAGAGAGGAGCGAAACTTAGAAATATAAAGCCGATCATCGGGGAGTGGTCTTCCTCCCACCGACGAAAGCGCTTACACGAGGTGATACCTTCACGCCTCCGTATTGGCCACACCAATATCACTCACAGTCACTATATGTTACGGAACCCCCCTCCCATTTGCAAATTCTGTCGTAGTCATACTCCGCAATCTGTTCGCCATATCTTCATTGATTGTTCCCAGCTGGACTCTATTCGCCGCCGTCATTTTCCTATTTTACCATAACACCTTTCAAAAGATTATCCCATATCTTATCCGAATCTTCCCACTTTAGTAGTAACTATTTTCTTGTTTCGACAAGAAGTGAATATTCTTCATAATATTTGATTTTGTTACGTAATACTAGGACTTTATAATGCAAGGATGTACTTTTGTTTATTTTTAATTGACTGAATATTCATTTCTCTATTCAAATCTTCCTTTGACGTTTGAAATATGTAAGATCCAGGACCCGCCCATGGTGTTGATTTCTTTCAACCCAGTGTGGCCGCTTTGTGAGCCGTGGTGGGTCCTGTACACTAAAAATATATATATATATATATATATATATATATATATATATATATATATATATATATATATATATATATATATATATATATATATATATATATATATATATATATATATATATATGACAGGACCCTCCCATGGTGCTGATTTTTCAGCCCAGTATGACCGCTTCTTTGTGAGCAGTGGTGGGTCCTGTACTGACAAAATATATATATATATATATATATATATATATATATATATATATATATATATATATATATATATATATATATATATATATATACTTCTTCTTTATCTATATATATATATACTATATATATATATATATACCGGTATATTAAATAATTTTGAAGGAAAACAAAACAAAGAAACTGGTATATTTTTTAATAACTAGACGAACAACTAAGAATTCTCTTAAATAATGATTAAATAAACAACCTTTTAAATATTTAAAGCCTGGCAAGCATTCCTTCAATTTGACATACTACTAAAAGAATCCTGAAAATTAATACAGGTGTACATTTTTCAATTGAAAGTGAAATTAATTAGTTTAAGTTTACATATTTATTTTGGCCTCAAAACAGGAAATAATATTACATCCTTCATATTCGTCGAGTTTGTTAATATCATGGCTAACCTATCAATACCAATTCCCAACCCTCCCGTAGGAGGCAGACCATATTCTAATGCGGTACAAAAATTTTCATCACAAACTGGAACCTCGGAATTATTCAGCTCTTTGTTACGTAACTGTTCCTGGAAACGGCGCCTTTGCTCAGCAGGGTCGTTTAACTCAGTATAACCATTACAAATCTCTTTAGTGGTTATAAATAATTCGAATCTTTCTGTTAAACCTGGTTTGGAGCGATGACCTTTGGCTAACGGGCTCATAATAACCGGGTGGTTAATAATAAATGTTGGATTAATAAGTTCACTTTCAACAAACTGAGAACAAAGTTTATCTAGAAGTTTTGCTACTGTCGTTGAAGGTTTAACTTGTAAATTGTGTTTCATACACAAATCATACAAGAATGATTTTGATTCTTTTAAGTGAAGTTCTGTGGCTGGTGGTAGAGATACATTTAACGCGTCTTCCAATGATTGCAGAAAATCAATTTTTTTATAAGGAGGACTAAAATCTATTTTCCTGGTTATATTTTCACTGTCATATTCAATAGTTTGGTCTTTAAATAAGTCATCCACTAAAAGTGATAAAACAGTTTCTGTTAACTCAATCATATCTTTATAATCAGCATAAGCTTGATACAATTCCAAGGCTGTAAATTCGGGGTTATGAGTTAGGTCTTCTCCTTCATTTCTGAATAACTTTCCAATTTCAAAAACTTTTTCTATCCCACCAATTACCAACATTTTCAGGTATAATTCAGGTGATATCCTCAAATGCAAATCCAAACCTAAAGCCTGATGTCTTGTAGTAAATGGTTCCGCAACAGCCCCACCAACGCTAGAGCTCAAAATTGGAGTCTCTACTTCAGTAAATTGTCGATGATTCAAGAAATTTCTTATAAAAAGTATTATTCTGGACCTTAATAAATGTTTTTTTCTCGATTCTTCATTAAATATAAGATCTAAATACCTTTTCCTATATTTTGTTTCTTGGTTTTTAACTTTATCTAATGTACTTGGCATTAATCGCAGACATGGAGTCAATATTTTAATTTCCGATGCAAGAACGGAAAGTTCACCTGCTGGGGTTCTCTTTGGTATGCCATTAACTCCTATGATATCTCCACGTGATATGTTTTTAAGATCTTTAAAATTATCTTGGTTTCCATAGTTCTTGAGATTGGCCAATACCTTCAAAAATTACAAATAATTAATAAATAAGAAACAAATCTAATCACTCTTAGAGTATCCTTATTAAGAAAAGAATATACCTATTTACAAGAATTTTTTTATCGAAATAGAATAAATAAATTACTAGGACTATAATTTTCTAAAGAGAGGCAGGGTGGTGGTGGTATTAATGAAGAAAATTGTTTTAAACTTTTCATAAAATGTTTTAATTAAAAAATCCAAACACAAAACTATTTAACAAAATGTGGTTAATTTTTTACGAATATTCCACCCAAAATTCTCACAATAGAGTTTTGATCAAGTCTACAGACACACAATAGATATCTTCTAACTCTTGCATATTCTTAGATTCAATTCCCAAAATTACTTATGATAACTTGTGAGTTTTTTAATTTTTTTTTTTACAAGTTTGAACTTGCTTTGGTAAACTATTCTATGGTTATCAAATTTGACCTTTCTTTCCTTCTGGAACCATAAACTCATTCAACCTGTTCCGAAAATCTTTTCAACCCTCTTTACTATCGTCCTATGCCTTTGACCTCTGTTCTTTGTGAATCTATCCTTAATAAGAAGATTTGGAAGAACCTTAAATCTTCTAGTGTTATCTCAGATCGTCAGTAGGACTTCGAACGGAACATTCAACTGATGATATTTCCCTTCCTCTGCTCAGTTAATCTTTTGGTATGACGTGTAGCCACAAAAGCTATCGATAGAGTAGAGTCTGGCACAAAGCTTTCAATCCTGATCCCTGATTACCTTTCAGGTTCCTCTATAGATGCTGCTGTACACGCCCATCATTCAATCTTTAAAACAGGAAATATATAAAAATAATAAAAGCAATTCGTTTTCTGGAAAATTTATAATTTCAATTAATAATTCTTTCTTTCTTTCTTTCTTTATCTGCCTTTTTTTCCCCCAAGATTGGGAGTAAGGTGCGCTACAAGCATCGGAAAAGAAGAAGAAGTTTGAATGAATATGAACAAATGTGGAAAAAAAGCCCAGCCTTACGCCCCTCTGTACCATTAATGTACCCTGTACCCTCGTACAGCAGGACAGAAAATCCACCCAAGAGATTCATGGGAACGCGACGAGAGCTTCATGGTAAATCGTCAATGTAAGTGGTTTCATCCCTTGGGCCCAGAGTGGGCACAATGCATGCACCATAACTAAACCCAGCCATTCACTCCTATTATGACAGAACTTTGTATTCTCTGCCCTCAACAAACTCAATCATTTCTCTCGCTTTCAGAGACATTTCCGGTTGTCACACAGACTCATCCACTTTCGTCTTTCCGGGTCATCATCCAGCGGGTCGGGTTCCCAACACACGATCGCCAGCGTGGATAAGCATCCGCTCTAACCAAACCGACTATCATTCATCCTTTCAGCATGACATGGCCAAACCATTTCAACATACTCTTCGATTTTTCCCTCATGTTACCACGGCCTTTCTTCACACCGGGACGAGCAGTCATCTCTGAATACGTTTCATTCCGTACAGTTTTATCAAATTCTTCCACACCTAGCATGACCTAAGATTATGTCCATAGATGCTGAACACATTGAACTGTGATCTAGGTACTTCTTATTCCGACCATAGTCTCACTACTATACAATATACACAGTAACAGACGATATCTGCTCTCGTGCAAAACACTATGCGCATTCAAGACTTAGTCCTTTACATTCAACCAACGATTTAATTGCACCAGTCCCACCTTCCCTGCCATTCACAACTTTGCCACTACACTCTGCTTGCATCAATCCATTGCCCTTCTCATCCACACATACCGTAATATTTAAACTCAGAACATCTTATTCCATGCTGCTCACCATTGGGCTAGACCTAACTGTTCACACTGAGGACTGATCCCTACACTCACAACCATAACCTTTACTCTTATCTACGTTTACTTTTCTAACACACCCTCTATTACACACGCTGCCACATATGTCTGCTCTACCAATACCTCTTCAAACTTCATCTTCAGATTCAGCCACACGACCCAATATCAGTCTGCATATAATAGGTAGGCACCCTCCACTATCTCTCCATTCTCGCATCATCTTAACACCCTACAACTACCACCTCTAATGCTTTTATAACCCGCATCCATATACAAATTGATAACCAAGGGGGACATAACACAACCCCTGTCTCACTCCGCTATTACTCCTAAACCAATCACCATTGACACCATTTATTTCTTGACATACAACGGCTTCACTATCTCATACCATACTTTTGAATTCCAGTCAAAGGCCCTAGCCACCAACACCATAGCATCACTAACAACCTGCCATAAAAGCTTCCTATTAAGCGTCTGATCATACGCCCTGTTGCAATCCACAAACCTAAATCCAATATTATTCTTTCTTTCTCCTCATTTTCTCATCATTTGTTTTCAAATGTAGAAGATTTTTGTTATCCACAACATCCTCTACACTCCTGAACGCACCTGGTTTTTCACCAACAGCTTCCCATTCAAGTCAATTCGAGCGCCACTCTTCGACCAATAATACGCAGCAATATACCTTCCCTACAACACTCAATAAACTTATTCCCTTATATTTTCTACAGTTCCCCTTTTCCCCCTTAATAAACCCTTATATAAGTGTACTATTACTTGCTCTCCTCGAATCCCTTGGAACTATACACTCCCTCCATAAACGCTTTAATTACACAACTTCCAAAATCCAATCAATCACCATTCTCACCTCCGTTCTTGATATTTCACCAGTATTTTCATCTATTACCTGCAGATTTTACCATTACCTTCCAACTTTCCGTCACTTCTACCCATTACCTCCTCCCTACAATGACAGTCATCCCCTAAAATAACCTATTCGCTTCCTTCGCACCATCAAACCAACCACATTGGCAGCTATCCCTCTTCATTCTGTTGAATATTGTAAAGATTTTCGAAGTGTTTCTTTCCACACTCCCGTCACATCCATTTCATCAGTTACATAAGCACCATCCCTATATTCATTATTCTAACAGATTCCCCTTATTGCTCATATTCTTAATCTTTCGGCGTTTCGTTCCAGAAGAGCTTCCTATTCCTTTGCTAAGTCCCCATTCATTCCTCCTTTCAAACTGTTCATTTACCTATTGTTTTTCTTCCTACGTATGCACCTTTTAGTAATTTTTTTTTCTCTCCTATCATAATTCCAGAGCATCTTTCTTTTGAGACTTTATCATTTGCTTTTAGTACATTCAACCCGCTTCCTTTTTTACCTTTGAACCTCTTTCATCACCCTTCATTCCACTATTCACTTTAACATTCTTTATTTCCTTACTTAAGTGATATTTATCTTTCTTCATTTGCACTAACTAAACAATTGCTTCCTCCATTTGCCCCCAGATTTTGTTTCAGTATTAACATAGTTCCATTCAATCCGGATTTACTAACGTAGGCTGCTTACATACTTAATCCTTATTGTCTTGTTCACTTAACTTCTCACTCTTATTTTACCTACTTCCCTTTCGTATCACCTTCATCTCCATCCAAGCCCCACCAGAAACTTAATTTTACATAGAAAAACATAATGATCCGATATCCCATTCCTAAACCCCTCACTAGTTTAACATCCAACACATACGTTCAACATCTTCCTTCTTCACCAACGCAACAAAATCCATCATACTTTTCACTTCGATATCCATTCTACCTATAACGCCAACTCTAGTATGACTTAATGGATACTACTTGTGTTTTTAAAGAACGTATTACTTTACACACTATATCTCTCTCTTCACAGAAATCTAATCACACTTTCTATCCATTGCTCATGTTTCTCCGCGCCAGTCCCCAAAAACACCTGGTTAGTACATCCTTTTTTTGATCACCCTATCCAACATTTAGGTCACCCCCAACATATTCAATCTGAAGCTCCTACTGCTCACCCAATCCAGAAACATATTCAGATTATCCAGAAAAATCGAACTCTCTTCAACGTTTCCCTCAGATGGACCATACGTCCACAACCACACATACCTTGACCTTTTGTTTCAAACTTAAATTTAACGCATTAGAATTCTAGGACTCAACACACACAAAGTCTACCATAGCTTTGTACACAGGTCACTCAAGGTACAAAATTGCAAATCTTTCGATCCCCTTCTCATTCCTTTCCACACCACGCCACACACACCACAGACCACACCACTCATTTTCAGCACCGTTTCCTTTCATTTTGTTTCAGTTCACAGCGAGCAAATCAAAATTTGGCCCTTTTAAATACATCCATCACCGTCTCTCCTCTTCTCCTCAACATTTATTCCTCTGACATTCCATGTACCCATACGATTCATACAATTTCGCCGAAAATTAATAATTCTATAAGGCGAAAATTAAGATTTAAAATAATTTAAAAAAAAAAAAAAAATCTTTAAAGAACATTATGTATACTGTACGTAGAAATATGGGTGGCAAATATACATGAAAACTTCATACACTCCAATTTTTATATTTGTTTTCATTTCTTTTTATTTAAAAAATTAATAAAATATGAATGACCACAGGAGTGAAATGTTACATTTTTAAAAATTATTTTACAAGATATATTTCAATTTTGGGCTTGTAATGTTACTTCAATGTAAACCAATTTTTAATGGGCTCGTATCCTTGAACTAAACAGGTTGCTTCCCACTTCAATTATGTCATGCTAAACTACCAATGAGGGAGGAGGGAGGAGGGAGGGAGGGGAGGGAGGGAGTAGGGGAGGAGGGAGAGAGGGAGGGGATGGGAGGGAGGGAGAGAGAGAGAGAGGAGAGAGAGAGGAGAGGAGCAGGCAAATGGTGAGAGGAGCAGAGGAGAGGAGAGAGAGAGAGAAGAGAGAAGAGCGAGAGAGAGAGAGAGAGAGCAGAGAGAGAGAGAGAGAGGAGAGAGAGAGAGAGAGGAGAGAGAGGAGTAGGAGAGAAAGGTGGCGGCAGAGAGAGAGAGAGAAGAGAGAGAAGAGAGGAGCAGAGAGGGAGGAGAGGGTGTTAGTATGGCAGAGAGAGAGAGGGAGAGAGAGGAGAGAGAGAGAGAGAGGAGAGGAGGAGAGGCAGAAGAGAGAGGAGAGGAGCAGAGAAGAGAGAAGAGGAGAGGAGAAGAGGAGAGAGAGAGAGGGAGAGAGGAGCGAGGAGGAGACGGAGAGAGTGAG
>JABUQX010083587.1:2500-10000 GCA_015478945.1 Trachelipus rathkii | reverse complement strand
TCAAAATTGTTGTATTTAAAGTATTCTTGTCTTTATTTATTTTCACATCTACTATTCTCACTCTGTTTGAGTCATCTTTGTAAACCTTTACTACTTTTCCTAAATTCCACATATTTCTTGGTTTGAAGTCATCTATTAAAAGGACTAAATCTCCCACTTGGTGTGATTCTTTTTCTGCTAACCATTTACTTCTTTTTTGCAATAAAGGGACATATTCTTTGATCCATCTTTTCCAAAACAAATCAGCAAGATACTGAACTTGTTTCCATCTTTTATATAAGTAGCAATCTTTGTCCTGAAATAATCCTGGAGGAAAAGTTATATTACCTTTAAGAGTTAGTAGATGATTTGGTGTCAAAGCTTCTAAGTTTTCTAAATCATTTGAAAATTCTGTTATTGGTCTATTATTTATAATGAATTCTATCTCACAGAACAAAGTGTTCAAGTTATCATCTGTCAACCTTATTGGCTGTTCTAAGAGTGAAGCTTGTAATATATTTCTTACAGTTCTAATGTGTCTTTCAAAATGACCTCCTTTATGAGAACTATGAGGTGGTTGAAATATCCACTGTATTTCTTTTTGCTCAAAAAACTTATTTACTTGCTTACTATTCCAATTTTTAACTTGTCCTTTTAATTCTTTGTTAGCTTTCACAAAGTTCAATCCATTATCTGATCGGATCAATTTCACATTACCTCTACGGCTGATAAATCTTCTTAGAGCATTGATGAAAGCATCAGTATCTAATGAATATAACATCTCTAAATGTATGGCTCTGCTACTTAAACATGAGAATATCAATCCATATCTTTTTTCTCTTACCTTCCCTCTTCCCCTTACTACAAGAAAAGGGCCAAAGGCATCTATACCAATACTTGTGAATGGTGGTATATCACATTCTAATCTATCTTTGGGCAAATCTCCCATCAACTGCTGAGTTGGCCTTGTATGGAGCTTCCTACATATTATGCAATCTTTTAAAATCTTCTTAATACTTCTGCTTGCTCCAATGATATAGTACTTCTCTCTTAAAGCATTTAAAACTGTTTGTTTTCCTAAATGTCCATTTATTCTATGGTAATGTCTCATTATTAACATTGTAACATGACTATTTGGCAAGATAATTGGATGTTTAAAATCAAAGGATACATCATTCAGATTTTTATTCCTCCCACCTACTCTTAATATTCCATTATCATCTATAAATGGTAAGAATTTTGCCAAAATGTGCCTTTTTGGCAAGGCCTCTTTCTTTTTTATTTTGTATTGTATATCATGAAATTCTTTATTTTGTACATATTTGTAAATAGCCTTTTCTGCATTTTTTAATTCTGTGATTGTCATAGCACCTTTATTCCAGGTTTTTTTATGCAAATTTTCTTTAACTCTTAAAATCCATGCTACTTTTGTTTTTAATTTCATCCAATCTGAGACAGAATGTATGAGCTTGTCTGTTGAGCTTTCTTGTAGTTGTATGGCCATCACTGGTTTACTTTTTATAATTTCATCATTTTCATCATCTAATTTATTTTCTTTATTTTGCTCAGGCCATTGAGCTTTGTCTTTGTACAAAAATTCTGGACCAGTGCTCCATAGTTTATTGTTCAAAAACTCATTAACAGATATTCCTTTACTTGCTATATCTGCAATATTTAGCTTGCCTGGTACATAATTCCATTGGCTTATATCTGTTTGTGATCTAATATAATTAACTCTATTATGTACAAATCTTTTGAATCTTTTTGATTCATTTTTAATATATTGTAATACAATTTCACTATCTATCCAAAAATACTCTTTGTTTATTTTCATATCTAATTCATTTTTTAAAATTTGATGTATGTTGACAGCTAATTTGGCTGCACTCAATTCTATTCTTGGTATAGTTAACATCAAATTTTTATTTAATGGTATCAATCTTGTTTTAGAAAACACCAATGAACAATATATTTCATTATTCTCTCCAATGAATCTTATATATGCTACTGCTGCATATGCAATTTGTGAACCATCTGAAAAATAATGTAGTTCTACACTTTTATACTTTAGACAATTTGGATTATATGGCCTAGGACTTGAAAATCATTTAGCTTATTAACATCATTTAGCCATTTTATGTAACTTTTTTTTATATCTAATGGAATTTCATCATCCCAGTTAACTTTTCTATCGCATAAATTTTGAAATATTTTTTTGGCTACTAGTAGTACTGGACTAATAAAACCCAGTGGATCGTATATGGAAAAAATGCAACTGAGTATACTTCTTTTTGTCAAATTTTTATTTTGTATATCTACCCTAGCTTTCATTAAATCTATTTCTGGGTCCCAACTTAAGCCTAATACTTTTTGTGAAGGCAATTTATCTAAGGATAAGTTTATTTCTTTAAAATCTTTACTTAAGTCTTGTTTATCAATATTTTCTAAAAATTTCTTTGAATTACTAGCTACTTGATGCAGATTAAAACCACTAATTTTTAAAATTTCTTTAACTTCTTTATAAATTGCTACAGCCTCATTTTCTGATTTCACAGACTTTAAACAATCATCTACATAGAAATTTCTAAGTATTGTATCTTTGGCTAAATTACTGAATTTTTCTGCTTCAATTACATTTGTAGTTTGCTTCAAGACATAATTTGCAATTGAAGGTGAGCTCACACTACCAAATATATGAACTTTAACCCTATATTCTTCTGGAGTTTTATTTAAATTACCATCAGGAAACCATAAAAAGCGCTGATAATCTTTATCTTTGTCAAGTACCTGTATTTGATAAAACATCTTCTCTATATCTGCTATGAAAGCATATTTCTCCTTTCTGAACCTTAAAAGGATGCCTTGTAGGTTAGAAATATAGTCTGGCCCTGTGAGTAAACTATTATTTAAAGAAATACCATTGTATGGCAAAGCTGCATTAAATACTACTCTCAATTTTTTCTTTTGTGGATGGATTACACTATGGTGTGTTAAATAGAATCTGTCATTGTTTAATAATTCATGTTTCTCAACTTTTTCTGCAAAATTTAGTTTTAACATTTCATTTATGCTATCACTATACTGTACAAAATATTCTTGGTCTTTTAAAAATTTACTTTTTAATGAGAACAGTCTTGCTAATGCTTGATTTTTGTTATTAGGAAAATGCTGATTTTCTTTTTTAAATGGTAAACCAACTTGAAATTTACCTGTAATTGTTCTTTGTAATGTATTTTCAACCTTATTCTTCCACTTCAAATCTTCTACACTTTCACAGACTTGCTCAGGATTCTTTTCAGAAAACTCTCTTGAGCAATATTTTTCAAGCAAATTATCATCTTCTTGTTGTATTTGGGTCTTATGACATCTTAAACTCATGAAAGCTGGTATACCATCTGGTGTCGAACCTTGTAAAGCCCATCCAAATAAATACTTAACTGCAAAGGGAGAGTTATAATGATGACCTTCTACTACTTCTATTGGTTTTAACAATTTACTCTGGTTCATCCCTATTAATAATCCAATTTTTGATTCTATGAAATTGAAGGGCACATGATTCAAGTATTCTAATCCATTTATATCTTTGATAGATGGACTTTCTTCCATTTTAAAGGGCCAATTTTCTTTGCAGTATATATTATTTATGGTTTCAGATTTCCTCATCTCAATATCATAAATTTCTAGATTATTTAAAATGTATGTCTTTATTTTATGTTGTCCATACATGGTAGTAATATCTATATCTTTCTGAGGTTTCATATATGACATACCTAGTTCTGCAGCTAAATTTAAATCCATAAAACATGCTGATGAATATGTATCTAGACCCATGTATGTCTTAATCACTTTATCTTTACCTTTAAGCTTAATTTTAACTGCTACTGCAGGATAAAATAGCTTTTTGTTACTTACTTTTGTCTGAAAGGTTTTTGTTTCACTTCCTGGTTCTTTTGACTCTACTTTCTTATCTTTATTTTCTAAATTCACAGTGAGTGCTGCTGGTGAGATATTTGAACCATCTTGCTCTTTGGCACTATCTTTTTCTCTATGCAGAAATGTTAAATGTTGCTTATTACATTTTTCACATTTTTCTGGTCTTTTACAATTACTACTAAAATGATTTGATCTGAGGCACTTAAAGCATAATTTATTGTCTTTAATGAACTTTGTTATTTCATCTTGGCTTTGTTTTTCTAGAATTTTACATTTATTTATACTATGATTGTCTTTTTTACAAAAATTGCAAAACTGTGATTTATTATTATTATTATTACTACTTTTACTACTACCATAATTCTTTTTATTGTCATTATTATTATTCCATTTATTATTATTATTATTATTATTATTATTATTATTATTATTATTATTATTTCTATGGTCATTATTATTTTCCTTTGTATAAAGTGACTTACCTTTTTCACTTTGTAATTTGGCTTGTTTGGGTTTTGTACCAATGCCAAGTTCTCCAAATAGAGGTGTATTCATGATCCTTGCTTCTTTTTCAACAAACTTTGTAAATGTACTAAAGTTTACCTTTTTATTTTCTTCATACATACTATCAACTTTATATCTCCACTTATCACGCTGCTTGTAGGGAAGTTTTTTAACTATTCTATAAATAGCACCAGTAGAATTCAATTCATTCAATGGAGTAATATTTTCCATTGCATTATTGATAGAGTCTAAAAACAAAGAAAAATCTGCCATAGCTTCACTATCTTCATTCTTAATTTCATTCCAGTCTTCTAGCTTTTTTAGGTATGTATTAGCAATAACTTGTTCATTTCCATACTGTTTCTCGAGTTTTTCTACTGCCTTTTTATAACTTATATTTTCATCCAAATGCATACAACTTCTTACTATGTTTTCTGCTTTACCTTCTGTATACTTGATTAAATAGGAAAGTTTGTTCATTTCATTTTCACATTTTCCTTCTATATTGGTTTTAAAAACTAGCATAAAATCTTTAAATTTAGTTGGATCCTTTCCATTAAATATTTCAGGCTCACATGTTGGAAGAGGATTATTAATAGGCCTACTCACTTCTAACTTTTGTTTTAAAATTTCTACTAATTTAGATTCCAAATTATTATTTTCACCTATACTTTTTATTTTAGTTTCTGAAAAATTTACATTTTTATTTTCATTTTTTACAGAAGTATCGCTAATACTGAAAATTGGACTTTCTAATTTTTGTTCAATTTTAATCAAGCTTTGTTCTAAATTTTTTATATGACTACTATGTTGGTACAAATCTAAACTTTCTTGTTCCCTTTTCTTTGCCAAGTATTGTTCATGCTCTTGTAATTTTATTTTACTTTTTTCAATTTCGAGCAACAATGATTGTGCTATTGAATTTTTTGCACTAGATTTACTTGCTCTACTCACTTTACTTGATACATTACTAGCACTATCTTGTGGTCTAATCTTTGGTTCATATTTATTCATATATTTTGAAATGTCACTTTTTAAATCATAATATGGCTTTAATTTTAATGTAAGCCACTGCTGAATTTTATCTGACTCTACAGATTCTGCTATTAGTTCACTACAAGTATTTTTGAGAGATTCGACCTTTGCATCTAATGTTAATTCATCCGTTTTAATTTCGAGACTTAAATCTAAGTCATTTAAGAAAGCATGCCATAATTTGCCTTTAATAATGTTAATTTTAAAGGTAACCGCTGCTAATTTTCCTGAAGGAACCTTAAAACCTCCTTCAGTTGTTTCTATTTCATCTTGATTGTCGATACCTTCTATTTGTTCGATATCTTATTATTATTATTATATAAAAAAAAAAAATATTAAAACTAAATATTTATCAAATTCATTCACTCATAAAGGAAGGATGTTATTTTTCAACACAATTTATATATACAGATAAATTTTATATTTCGTATATGAAAGTTTACCTGTATATATTTTTTATTTATTTTATTATTTTTATTTTGCTATACTTATTTATACTTATTGTCAATCGGATGACGATCATTCCTCACATCTGAGTGACAGCTTTGTGTTCTTCATCCAAGCTTCTAATTAGAAGAACTTTGTAGAAATCCTTTCATCAGTGGTTTGTGATACTCGGTTCGAATTGTGAATTTTATTTAAACATCGTAGATATATTCGAACAGGTTCTAAAAATATAAAAATATAACAAAACTATAAATATATAAAAGTACAAATACTAAATGCTAAAAAATAAACATAATAATTATACATAATTGTTCCATAAATTCATTGAAAATAGATATTTAATAAAAAATATTATTTTTTGGACTTTTTATTTATTTTTGTCCTTTTTAGCTTTTGTTTGAAAACTCATAGATGTTACTTATTTATATTAATACCACATTCACACCAACTATATTAATACCTATAAATATAACTATTACCTTCTAATTACTGATGTTTTTGGATTTCAGAATGGCTGAGATTAGGGTGGTGGCTTATATTACTCAATTTGTGGGACTGCTGCTTTATCAATAAAGTTGCTTGAAGATTGCTCTAATATTGAAAAAGAGTTTCTTAGTTGTTCTCAGGTTTCTTCTATAGCTTCTTTATTAATTGTTAGGATTTCACCTCAAAATTTTCTTCCTTGTAAAACCCTGGCTTTGGCTTCTTAAATAGTTTTGCTTTTAGGATTCAGCTTGAAGTATTAGTCAATTGCTTATAATTCCACCTCAATTGTTTCTTTTTCTTCTTTGTGAAATTAATAAGCTCTTGAATGAATAGATGGTACTAAGTGTTTCTTCAATTTCTTCCTAATGTTGATTGAAGTTCAAATTCTGTACTTTGCTTTTATTTTCTCAATTTACATTTGGCAAAGTCAGTTTTGTTGCTTCAGTAGCTTGTTTGAGTTTCTGCAATAGCTTGTATTTGCTTGCAGTATCTCCTAATCTATTATTTTTTCTTAATATTTGGCTTTCTTTAGCTTTTATTCTATTTGCAAGCCCTTTTATGTTGCCCCACCTTCTATTCTGCATTTGTCATCAATTTTTTCTGTGTTGCAATCAATTTTTGCTTTTCTACCTTTCTAATATTTTGGTCATTTTTGTAACCATAGTTGATGTTCACATAGTATGAATAGTAATGAATTTTCTTTAATTTTCCTTTTTTATTTTTCTTACATTTTAATACAAGTTATAACAATTTCCCCATATATATATATATATATATATATATATATATATATATATATATATATATATATATATATATATATATATATATATATATATATATATATATATATATATAAATAAAAATAAAATATATATATATTTTTTTTTTTAAGAAAGATATTTATATGTTTATATATATATATATATATATATATATATATACATTATTATATATATATATAAATTTCCTTCATATATATATATATATATATATATATATATATATATATATATATATATATATATATGATAAAAAATATAGAATAAAAAATATCAGCAAGATCTAACTAAAATAAATTGTTCTTTCTCATGCCATAGAATCAAAGAGAGTTGG
>JABUQX010083586.1:0-27172 GCA_015478945.1 Trachelipus rathkii | reverse complement strand
TTATTATTTTTAACTAACTATAATGTTTTATTATTAGAGCAATTCATTACTAATAATTTGAGATAACTTTTTTAAATGTTTGTTATATTTGTCCGCTAAATGATATAAAAAAATTTTTTTTCCACTAGTCAGTTGTCTTTCAATGAATTATTATTACTGTTAAAGCTATTTTATAATTAGATAATAAACTTATTATTATTACCATGAAATCTGTTCCTATTTTTTTTTTTTTTTACTTATTAGCCTAAGAGTGGAAGTGAGATAACAGTAACTGATATATCACTGATCATTATACAATTGCAACTATATACCCAAAATATTTCTCAAACTTTAGAAAAAAAGGAAATTATTTCTAATAAATAAAAACCCAATTGCCACCAATGAGAATATGACGATGGTAAAAAAAAAAAAAAAAAAAAAAAAAAAAAAAAAAAAAAAAAAAAAAAAAAAAAAAAAAAAAAAAAAAAAAAAAAAAAAAAAAAAAAAAAAAAAAAAAAAAAAAAAAAAAAAAAAAAAAAAAAAAAAAAAAAAAAAAAAAAAAAAAAAAAAAAAAAAAAAAAAAAAAAAAAAAAAAAAAAAAACAAAAAAACTAGTATTTAAATATATTAATATAATATAGATAATATATATTATATATATATATATATATAATATATTATATAAAGATTAATACTATATATAATAATAATATCATAGTATTAATATAAATAATATACTAATTATATATTAATATACTATATATATATGCATGAAATCGGGGAAAGTCGGGTGGTACATTTGCTTTTTTTTGTATTTATTGAGCGACACGCTTATTTCTTTATTTTTTTTTGCTAGAAAATGATAAGTTTTGTGAGAGTTTAAGATCTTTAATATTTCAAATAAATTTAAAGAAATTCTTACTGGCTTCATGTACCCCAAAAAATTTTACCATTCCTCAATTATCGACGTACGCAGTTGTTGAGAAGTTCTGAATTCTCCTATTTCGTGGCCCCCCCCTCTTTTGGCGCCATTTCTAGGTTCGAATTTGCATACTTTTCACTTTTTTTGCAAAGTCAAATTATTTTAAAACAATACCGAATTTTTTTCATTTAAAGTACAATCATTGCATATAAAATTAGCCGTTTGATGACGCCAATAACTTTCTGCCAGCTTTTTAGTTCATGTATCAATGAGTGACAAACATGATTTTGATTTTTCATATTTTTTTTTAACACACACACACAAAGAAATATTTATAAATATAAAAGATGAATGTTAACATTGTTAATATCAAAGCTTTCAGTTAATGAAATTTAATACAGTTTTTTAAACTCGGACAACAACTTTAAATTATTTTAAAGGTTTCATTGGGCTAAAAGGCGATCCATTATGCAGGCCAATATTTGCAATGTCGCCGTTCTTGTAGAGGAGACCTAAAGGTATTATTGTATCACAATTGATATATGATGATGAAGTTATATTATTGAGCGATTATGTGATTATTTTATTATTATAAAGTGCCTATTGTTTTAATTCATGGTGTTTTTTATTACTATGATTGGGTTCTTTATCAATATTACTTGTCCATATTATAACTTCGGTGTTTTCTATAATTGAAATGACTTTTGTGAATGGGGTATGTGTTTTGTGCCCACACTGGTGCGCAAGGGTGATTTTAAGAAAATAAAAATATACAATAATGAAAACCACTTTACACTGACGATTCCACCTTTCATTCTTTGTCGCTTATATTTTATATTATATTATTATATTATATAAATTGTCCTGTGAAGTTTTAGTAGGAGTTGGATATTTCGACTGTGACGATGTTCCTTACTATAAGTTAATGGTTACAGAGGGGATGGCTTAGGTAATGGCTGGACGTTTCTTTTCGACTTTTATCATTATTCTTTCGTACATGCTTTTCTTTTTCCTGTTATGGCTTTCTTACGACCCTTACCACCAGCTTGGGAAGAAAAAGGTAGATGAAGAATTTATTATTTTCCTATTATATTATAATAATATAATATATATATTAATTAATATATATATTATTAATATTTTATAATATTATGTATTATATCATACATTAAGTTATAGCTATATAAGGTCTAGTATATAAAGTATATATTATTAATATTATTATTCTACCTATCTTTAGGAATATATATAATATAACTATATTAATTATAACATATGTATTATATGCTGTCAACGATATGAATTATATACTATAGATATATATATAATATAGTAATATATTATATATATATATTATATAATATATTATAATATAAAATACTTAATATATATTAATATATATATATATCTATATATATAATATACTATAGTTTTATAAATAATAATATAATAATATTAATATTTATTAATTGAAATAATTTAATAATAATTCAATCAGCATTTCTATAATACTAAAAATAATATTAATATATATGCCAAGAAGCAGCGGTGATTCCCAACCTCTTTCCTCTTTCCCGGATACCCCGGGTTGATTAGGTCTTCTTTTCATTACACGGAATACCCATATGATTTTCTCCCCTACCCACCCCCTCATAAACAACAAGTTGAGTCTCTATTTATATTTATATAGTAGTTAGGGTACAGTCCCGGCGCTAATTTGGGGATTTTTGTCAAGTAAAACTTTTGACAATGTTTTATAGCTTTTATTTTTAACCATTTACTACATATTAAACCACATTTTCGATTGATTCCAATTTGCTCATTAGCGTTCTATAAGTGCACCCTTAACATCGAAAACAAAGTTTCAGAGAACAACATTTATTAGAAAAAATATATTTTCAACACATTATCAAGGTGTATAATGAAGAGTTAAAATAAATAATGATATTTCCTTTTGAATTATACTAGAAAGCTCTTACAAAAACTGATGGCTTATCTGAATTATGAATGTTCAGTTGCATGCTTATCGGCCTATTTACCAATATAATAATGAGGGATATTTTCAAGACTCGAGTTTTACCCTCAACCGGTCTTGAGAAGTGTTATTATCAAAGGCTGAAACTCCCATACTGTCTGAGCACATCATTCCAACACTTGTATAAGATTTTTATTCAATATATTTTTCACTATTGGTTATATTCTATCCCATGGGGGTACGCGGTATTCAGTCCTATTAAATGATAATAAAAATGCTGCCCTAGTGCACAAACCGGAGGTAAAATTTGTAGTAATAAAAATCTACTGTATCTAAGTACAAAAGCAACAACATATTATTTAACAATTAGCTTATTTAGATTACGTAATTAATTTTAATAGCAAGTGTAAAAAGAAACTTGATTAATTATATTGAAAAAAAAGTTTAAAATTTTTAAAAAAAACAACTAACTAAAAAAAAAATCAAAATTATTTTTGGTTTTGTTCTTCTTGTTGATAAGTAAATAGAAAAACTTTTTTTTTTACCGTTAAAGATTAAAATGTTACATTTCACTTCGTTACCCTTAAAAATTATTTTATTATATAATATATATATATAATTAAATTTAATTATTATATATTATAATATATATAAATTATTATTTATTTAATATATTATTTAGTAATATTATGTAAATTTTAATCTATATATATAGAAATTATTAATAATATGACTTGATTAAAAGTAATTTAAATTCTATATATAATTATATTTAATAATTATTATCTAATATTTATAATGAGTAATATTATTTATATGTATATTACATTTCTATTAATGATATATATATAAGATTTATTAAATATTTATAAATCATGCAAATGATAGTTTTAATGAAATCTGATATTTAATATATTTAATAACAGTAGTTAGTCAATAAAATAAAATATTTTTATTTATATATTGGATGATATGTAAAATAAAAAATGTATTTTATTTATATTTAGTATGTTGTTTTCAACAATCACGAATGATTGGCCTTAAACATTTCACTCCATGAGAGGAAACTGATTGACTCTGGTAGATTTAAAATTTTTTATGTTCCCAACATTTGACGTTATAAGTGCATCCTTTTTTCTGTGTGTATAGAAAAAAGACTGAAGAAAAATAACTTCATAACGAATCACATCGGTGTAAGGAATTAAAACAGGAAATTACGCTGCCACACGATAGATTGTAAGAGGGGCAATAAAAGAAACTCCACAGCGATTTAAGATGTAAGGCAATATATATCGATAGAAAAACCGTCGCACTAATGTAAAGTATGGCTTCTCCATTATCTCTTTCTGGAGTGATAAAATGAGGATAATCGTCCACATGATTAGTGATATGTGCGTAGGAATGATTTACAACAGTTTTAATTTCAAAACTTTTTGATCATTATAAATTTTTATCAAAAATAGCCATAAAGATAGAAAAACGTAATGCGATGCGTTATTCAATTCGTCAACAATGATCTTTAACAATTCAGTCTGACCTAAAATGATTATATTTTGACTTAACTTACAAACCATACAACAAACTTTACCTCTTCACTGGGGGGAAAAAAGGAAAAATAATTGATTTATTTTATTGGTAATATTCCAATAGGAAAAAAAAATATATTTAATGCACAATTGGTCAAACCATATGATGTGTACATATTTATTTTTAACTCTAAATTAAATTTAAAGAATTAATAAAATTAATATTTAAGAAACTTAACAAGTTCGCTGAGCGTTTATAAAAAGATGCATATTGGAACATAATTATAATTTCAATCTCGCAATTTACCTCCTTTTATGGGCTAGAGGAACTTTAACTCGTATGCTACAAGTTGAAGCACCAAAACAAATCTCTTTGAGTAAACTCACCCATAAAAAGAATTATTACGTCCGCAGATTCTATCCCATTAAAAATCTATTTTTTCTTATAAGGTCAATCATAAGGAACATTATACATATATCCCTCTTTCCCCCTTCTTGTGTTATTACTACAAAACATATTAATTCTTGATCCTCTAACTGCGTAATTTAGCTACCTATGGTCGACTTAAAACTATTGTTATAAAAAAATTAAAATAAATAACTATCATTGTTTCATATTTGTATTTGTTTCTTTTCTCCTTCTTATTCTTTCTTTTATCTTTGATTATCCTCTTACATAAAATTGTAGCCTAGAAAGACTTATCTCAAATTCTCGAATTTTATAAATTTATTATATTTTTTATTTATTTTTTTTTATCAAATTGAATTTAAATTCAATTTATTTTTAATCACGTATATTTATAAAATACCATTTAATGAAGAATATTTCATAGACAATAGCTGTAAATACATTGTAAACGGTCTTCAAAGAAAGATAAAACAGCTTACATTATTTAGCAAAATACAATATTTACTTCTCCACCCACCCACCTTACTCATCCATCTTTAAGTCCACACATCCGTACTTCAATTGAAACTGAACCGGATTATATTATAACCTAATCCAGTGGCGTACTCCGGATTTTTTTTCGGTGGGGTGGGCACAGACAAAAATCTATAAATATATATAATAGATTTATATATATATATATTATAATCACTATATATATATATAACGTAGTATATAGGCGAGTATATTATATATAATATATATATATATATATACTGACTATATTTCTATAATATACCTACCTATCTAATATATTAGATAAATATTTATTGTCAGATTAATATATAATTTAATTAATTTTAAACTCATTATTATTTGTTGTTATTTTATTAATTTGAGATGGACTGTAAACTACCCCTAAAAATGTGAACGCTTATCACATTGTGTGCTTTAAGTCTGTAGATAAAGTAAAAAGCTAATAACAAATCACTAAATGGTCTATCCAAAGAAGCGATATTAAGTGGAGTGTTCGGTGTCGTAAAGGGGGCCATGGGCCCCCTGGGCCCCGCCCCCCCCCCTGGATACGCCAGCTGACCCGTAATGCAGAGGATTGTTAGGTGAAATCCAATAATAATCTAGCGCAATCTATACTATTCTGGTTTTAGGCCCTCCCTAGACTAAACTTCGGATTCTGACACTAGTCCGTTTAAACCGTCTAAAGACTTCATCATCAGTCTAAAAATTTTAAAACTATTTTTCTACTCATTTAAATAATAATTAATTAGAAAAAATGAACAAAAAGGCAATTAATTAGTGTAGCAGAACATAGAACAACATTTTTGTTAAATATGGTTGCTTCTTTTCTATATTGGCGTTTTTAAAAGTTTATTTTTGCATTTGGTCATCGGCTTCCTTTGAGCAAAAAAAAAATAAATTAAATAAGAACTATATCCCTGTGTTTAAAAATAGGGAAGATGTTAAATCTAGAATTTCTATTTTTCAGAAACTACTTCTACTTATCTGAAATCTCAATTATGACAAGGAACAAATATTAATGGAACAGGTTAAATTATTTAATTAAATATTTATCTCGGAGTTATAGATAATATTTATTTAATATTTATTAACGTTATTAATATAGATATATATATATACTATTGTATGCTAAACGGTACAAACCTAATATAATATAATAAAATATTAATATAATATAATATTAGTTTGGTAAGCCCAACCTGCACGACGTGATGAGTTCATATATTAAATGGCCGTATATATATAGAGAGAGCGATGAAGAGAGAGATGATATATTATATAGAATTGACCGTGATGCGTAGAAGAGAGTATAAAGAGACTTATGGTGATAATGAAGAATATAGGTATAGCAAATACTGATGTGCAGCTCACTCAACTCAAGAAAGAAAAATAAAAGAGAAAAAAAGATAACAAAGAAAAAGCAGGATGATTACACATATATTAGACAATTGAGTTGATTGGTATTTAAACGAAAAGGTTAGAGCATTGAAAATACATGTGGACTGTTATTGGACGTATTAGAGAGAGGAATATACATAATTAGAATAACAATAATTGCACAGATGATACAGGCAGCACATGCCATGATTTTTGAGCCCAGAGAAATAAGGACTTGTTACAGGTTATGATTTCAGTAATATAGATGTTGGAGGATTACCAGGAGAGGCAATATAAACGCTGAGGAGAAGAAAGAAAAAAAGAATTGTAACATTGAGAAATAAGTTGAGGTTCAAATAGAGGAAAGATTCATCCAATGTATTTTATTACGTTTCAACCAATTGGCACCTCATACTATGTGAGTAAGACGCAGAGAGAGATATGGTATAGATGAGAGAGTAGAGAGAGAGGAGAGAGAAGATAATGAGATTTAGATAGGTACAGAGGAACGAAGAGTTATAGGAGAGATGTTAGATGTGTGAGGTCTATTACAAAGAGGGCAGACAATTGATTGTTACAAAAAGTGAGAGTAAGATAGACATCCACAGAGTAGAGTTTTTTGTACAGTATAAAGGAGAGGAGTAGTAACCACTGATAGATGGATATATAAGCACGCCCCTTTTTTGTATGGGAGTATTGGGGGATTGCCAAGAGTTATGAGAACGAAAAAAAACGATGATGAGAAGAGAGAAGAGAGATGAGAGAAAGAGAAATGACTAGAAGATGAGAAACTAGAAAAAGGAGTAAGAGGTGGCGGATAGTAGAAGAGTGAGAGAGAGAGGAGAGAGAGAAGAGGGAGAGGAGAGATAGAGGAGAGAGAGAGCGAGAGAGAGAAGAGAGAGAGAGAGAAGAGAGGAGAGAGAGAGAGACGAGGAGAGAGAGATGAGAGAGAGGAGAGAGAGAGAGAGAGAGAGAGAGAGAGAGAGAGAGAGAGAGAGAGAGAGAGAGAGAGAGAGAGAAAATCGTACAGAAGAAAAGATGTCAGGCTTGAAAAAGGATTAGTACGAAATCTCCAAAGAAATATGCTTCAAAAAAAATCTTTAGAAAATGTAGAGGAAAATATTCCGTTAATTTATTATGAAAAAGATATTTGCTCCGAAGTTCAGTACGTCGCATATCAACACACACACACACACAAGCAAAAATTCTTTACAGCTAAGTAAAGAAGAACCATAAAATTTTTAAAACAGTTTTTAAGGGGGAAGAAATTTCACAAAATATGGTAACAAACAAAATAATCTAGATTGAACTCGCCTTCTCCGTTGCTGCTCCTTTCCGTTATATGTCAGCGAAGCGGTTCGCAGATCGAAAAAAATGTGCAAGTGGCTTAAACCTGTATTGTTGGGGGGGGGGGGGAAGGGAAGGGGAAACGTGAAATAAGAACCAGTTCCTCAGATATACAAGGATAGCATTTCAGGAATTGGATGTAAAGTAAATAAACTTAAGCGCATATATATGCTCGTACGCCTGACAAACATATAAAAAGGAGAGAAAAAAAGCAAGAAATCCCATCATAATCGTAGAATTTAAGCCGACAATTCTGTATTAAAAAACACGAATGCAAAGAATTTGGAATAAATTTGACGCCCAGTCCGTTACATCGGTCGTATCGCTATAATCAATGGCGGTGCATCATTCTCCTACAAACTTATATAGTTATTGCGAGTTGCTACGTACAAACAATGCCTTCCGTTGCGCGACAAAAGAGAGAGGGCAAGACTGGAAAATGCAATTGACTTATTATCACTTTGAACCGGATACAAGCAACGAATGCTCGACGGATTGATACTATTAAAACTGATAGCAAAAGTCTCTGGAAGTTCACAACATAAATAGCAGATAGTCAGAAACTAAGAACCTAGACACGGTTTCATCGGTTGCGTTCTTCTTATGAAAAATATAAGTATAATATCATATATCGTACATCGTAATAAAAAGCTAATGAGTTACCAAAATAACTAATCAAATACTGATATATATCAAAATAAAATAGCGATATCAATAATAATAACTGAATATCCATATAGATAAGGTAGATACTATGTGTATTGATCTTCCTATAAACAATCACAAAACCTGAAAAATAATCATAATCAAAATACTAGCTAATAGATAGTTTAATCAATAAAATATCATAGACGCTAGTGACTATCGATATGAAAACAGCAATCAAAAATGTGAGGCTTACGCAGGTGCAAAGAAACTAAAATTAAAAACTTCAGATTTCTTTCCTACATGTGCCAAAAATTCGACAGTAACTCATCAAGATATTCGAACCCGGAGAGCAGTTCAAACCGACAAATATAGTATGATATTAAAGAACGAATTCAAATAAAAATTATATAGCAAATTCACATAAAGATAACGTATGATATAAATAATAGTCTAGATAATTAGTATACATACATAATAAGCTCATTATATCATAATGAAAAGATACTAGCGTATCTAAAAATAGCAGTATATCCAAATTATATACATACTGAACGTAGTAATATCCTATAAATTAATATAATAGCATGCTATAATTTATCAATCAAATAATTACGTTAATATATATTAAAGCCTTAATCTATTAATAGAATTAGGCCAGTAGTCGAATCTCATCAAGTTAATCCTCTGGAAACGAAACGAAGAGAGAGAGAGAGGTTGAATTGACCCGAAGAGACCGAGAGCAGAAGATTGATGAGAAAAGAGAGCGGAAAGACAGAGCCCAGAAAACAGAGAGGAGAAACGAGAGAAGAGAGTGAGAGAAGAAAGAGAGAGAGAACCCCCCCCCCCCAAAAGAGAGAGAGAGAGCGAGAGAGAACTCTCAATTAGAGGTTGAATCACCTTGAGACAAGCTACACGTAATAGGGTGACGGTAAAGAAAATAAGTACAACAACACTGTTAATGTTAAATTGTTCTATATAAAATGTGAAATTATCCACTAAAAAATTTCATAACAATTAATGAAAAATTAAAACGATGTTTAATATTAATCTAGGGATAATTTCTCATCGCATGCAATAAATCAAATAAAATCATTAGCACCCCAAGAAATTATTATTTCATATCACCCAGCAATTTTAGTAAGTCAAATGCTATCTGACGTTAAAACTTAATTAAGGCCACATGGTACAAGTTATATTTAGAAAATGTAATTAATATTTCACTCCTGTCTGAAAAATGTCCAGATAAAAATATACTAACAGAAACTACTAAGCTGTGGAAATGGGCCCCCTGAAAAATAATTTACAATTGATTAAAAGATTTACCCAAGCCAGAATAGCTTACCCAAAAAGACCATATTTTATAATTTTGATATCCCAGACTGTAAATGGTTAGGCCCCGAGGCTATAAGCTTGTTTAAGATACTAATTAATCTTTTCTAGGCCCTAGCTGATATTTAGCCTCCTGTACGTTAGTTAACAAAAAATTCAGACAGACCCTCCGATTAGACTTACTGTTAAGAACCGTACCCATAAAAAAAAACAAATAAAAAAACCCCGATACCAAAAATAAAAAAAAAAAAATTATAAATAAAAAAATATATATATAAACTATGTAACTATCATCTATGAGTAATACCCTTAGGAACCTAGGCTAAGCAAAAATTGAGTACTAAAAGCTGTTCAATTTATCGTAACTTTGTTATGTAAAGGTCATCATTTTTATTCTTTTTTAAGCTTTAGCGGATACCCTCTAACTCTATGTTAGGTAAATTGAACGTAACACTAAGGTATTTAAAGTATGACTAATTAATTTAAAAGTATGTTATGCTTCTTTGTAACATAAAACCCTGTAAAAGAGACTGTGAAGAAGCCCCCCGTGAAGCATAAAAATTGTGCAATAGAACTGCCCTGCTGGTGTGTTGTGAAAGTGCATAGCCCCTGTGCTTGAAACACTAAGAAGGAGATTGCAAGACTGAAGAATAAAGATATAGATGAAATTAGAAATGAAACCATAAAAGTATAGAAAGAGTGTTGAATACTTTTAGTAAAGTACATGAAAACATTGGCATCCTAGATAAATATAGGGCGATAAGAGGAGCTGACAAAAAAAGATAATAGCGGGTAGACAGGATAGGATTCACCTAAAGCAAGAACGTAAAAGATGAGGGGGAAAAGGATAGAAGTAACGTTGAGAAAAAAATCAGGCTCTGCAGATAAAATATAGAGTGTGTAAGGACACTCAGGAAATAATAAATTTAAGATGAAGGATCTCTGAAAGCTCAGTCAGCCCTCCTCGGAGAGCCTAGCCAAAACAGTCCAAAAAGAAACGTCAAAGTAAACAGGCTCCTCGACATGTCTCCAGGAATGGGGAGGGACAAATCACTTGAGCAAATGACTAATACCCGTCCCTGTTGAAAAAAAGTCTTTCTAAGGCCGCCAAGAGCGAATACCTGACTAATTTGAAAGGAGCTCCTCATGATGACGATACCTTAGAATCAGGACTTATTCAAAATAAGAATAAAGAAACAAATTGAGAGTATGTTATCCATAAACAACACTCGGTGCAGAAAGTGTTAGGTGTTAAAGAAACAGTATTAATCTCCCCATGTTTCATGCGTGTTTAAGAATGAGATATGACTTGTATAGGTGAGATAATACCCTCAAAATCAAAAGAAATCAGAAAAACAAACCTGGAGATTGCTTGCACGTTTTATCTCTTGGAGAATAATAGTTACCACTTTCGCAAAAATCTTCTTCAGACAGGCAAGGTAAACATAATTTAATAGCCTTTGAGCATAATATTATATCACTTCTTTCCCCTCCTCCATCAGAACATACTTCATAATTTTTACAACTGCTTTGAATAATCCTGCAATCATTGCAGGATGAACCAGCAATCAAATATATTTCATCTGTCGTAGTCATTGGTATCAATTGTGTTGTAGTTGATGAGGGTATAGACAGAATTGAATGGCAGCTCATTGAAGGATGATCTGTAGATAAAAAAGAATTTATAATCAGAATAATATTATTTTATTCTTTATGCACATAAACAGTCGTGGTAAATAAAATTTTAGTCATTAAAAATAAAACTTAATAAAGCATATCATATTTACAAAATTTGAAAATAAATTTTACGATAAACTGAAAAATATTATAGTTAAAAAAAGAAAAAAAAGAGAAGTGAACATGATATCTCGTTATTATATCATCATATATATATATATATATATATATATATATATATATATATATATTATATATATATATATTGTAATACTATATTATATTATTATTATATAATATATATATATATATATATTATTATACTATATATAGTATATATAATATATATATATAGAGCCTTTCCTGTTTTACGCTTGGGTCAGATTTGATTTTTTTTTTTTTGTTGTTGTTTTTTTTTTTTAATATATTGCTACTATATGATACCAACAATGAATTTCAGTGGTAACGGACTGATTCAAAAGGTCGATATATTTTTAATATTGTTAAAAATCACATTTTTGTTAAATATTTTTTTACAAAATGAAATATCTCGAAAAGTGCGACACTAATTTTAAACAATTACATTTATTTGGAATCAACGTATAAAGCTTATTTACAAAAAGAAATATACCAATATTTTTTCATAAAATGAAATATCTCGAAAGTACGACACTTACGAAAAACCAATTACATAGTTGAATCAGCGTATAAAGCTTATTACAAATATGTAAAACAAAAAAAAAACAAAGCAAAAACAACAAACAAACAAAATGTTATGGGGGCTCGAGTCGACGGGGGACAGAGAGGGGGGACTTTTTCCATACCCGGAGGGGAGGGGCGGAGGACCCCGCGACACCCAAATACCAAAGAGCGGTCCGGAGCCCTCCCGGAAGGGGGGAAATAGTCTCCCCTGTCGTTCAGGAAGGCGAGAGACGCCGACTCCCTGCCATTTTGGGTTTACCTTGGTATTCTTAGTTAAAAAAACAAAAATAGGACTGACGGAGTCGTAAAACGTAAAGGTTCTATTATTATTTTTGATATATTGTTACACTTAAATTGTTGTTAGGACTCAATACTAGATAATATATTAAAGATAAAAAAAATTCAAATGACCAAAAATTAAAACAGAAAGGTCATATATATATATATATAGTATACTTATTATATATATAATATGTATATATAATATATATATATATTAATTATGTATATAATATTATATATATTATATATAATATACAATATGATATAATATATATAATACTTTATAAATATAATTATATATATATATATATATATAGTTATATAATATGTATATATTAATATTAATCTTCTATATATAATATATATATTATATAATAATTATATATAATAAGTTATATATATATATATCGGCCGTGACCTCTGGGTAGCAAAGGCAGTGCATGCCCTTCAAAAGAAGTGAATTATTTTATTACATATTTTTTAATATTTAAAAAAACAAATTTAATCCATAAAATTAATTTCTTACAGAGCGATTATGCAAAATTTAAACAAAATTCTTTTCTTAGTAAAAAGGCAAAACATTTTGTGCTTCTCCGCGCTATGGTTCTGTATTGAAACTTGGTTACTGACGATCCGAGCTTTCATATTTATTATATTAACTATGTGGCAAAGATTCAGAATTCCGCTTTGACTCTTTCATATCCTAGTGTTTGGAATGATATGTTGTGGAAGGTGTGTGTGTGGTGTGTGTGTGTGTGTGTGTGGTGTGGTGTGTGTGTGTGGTGTGTTATCTCTCTCTCTTATATAATATAATATTATATATTATATAGTATACATTATAGTAGATATATATATGATATATATTATATATATATAGTATATATATATATATAGTATATATTATAATATATATATTAAAGTATATATTATATATATATATAGTATTATATATATATATATATATGTATATTATTAATAGTAAATAAATATAAGTATAATATATATAGCTATAATATATATATACTATATCTATTAATATATATATATTATATATATATATATATATATATAGTATATAGTATATATATATGCAAGCCCAGGATTAGGCCACTCTGTAGTGGCAGGTGTAGAGGATTCAGCCCTCTTGGTAGTATGAAAGAGCTCGAGCCTCGGGTAGGCGGAGGGAGTTCAGCTTTTTGTGGCAGGAAAGAGAGTTCGCTTCTTTTAGCGGAAGAGAGTCGTCTCTTTTAGGCAGGAAGAGAGATCGCTCTTTGGTAAGGCAGAAAGTGCTGGGAGTTCTTCTTCTTCTTCTTCCCTGACTAATAGGACTAGTAGCTGTAGAGGATTGCTTGTAGTTATCTCTTCTTCTTCTGTGCTTTTTTCCTTCTTTTTCACTGGTCGTTGTAGTTGTTCTTTTGAAGCCTCTCTGGTAGGTAAAAAACCGGACATATCTGATTAGATAGTAATATTACATGCTTCTCTTAATGTTATATTTAACATCTCGCACACCTAAAACTATATGCTAATAACAGTTTTTTCAACTTCGTTTGCACATGTGCAATTTTTGAGTCTAAATCAATTTTCTGTTTTCCCAAGTGAGGGGTGGGAGAAAGGGGGAATATTTAGGCCGGTAAAATCACAAATTTATAAATTCATCAACAAACAAGCTATTTTTGATAATTAATAAACATAATATGGTGAAAAATGCTAAAAACATTATATTAAGGGCAAGATCCAATTTTGGGCTGGGGCTGGCCCCATTTTCACCCACTAAAAATGGACATTAAAAATCGAATTTTCACCGATTTTGACTATATAAACACCAAATGTAGCTTTTTTTTTGCCCTCTAAAATCGTTGATTTCCGTGTGTTTTTTCTGTGAATGTAGTCATTCTTTCAGAATTTCAATTTCAATTTTACATGAAAATTACAAGTTTTCGTTTGGGCGTTCTGAGGCAACTTCAGAATTTTATACCACTCCAATTGCTTTCTCTATATTGGGGCGTTTTTCGCTCTTTGTATGGAAGAAGTATTTTATCACTATTTTTGAGTTTTGTGCCAGCTCCACCATTTCCAACCATGTTTTTTTGGATTTGAAATGGAAAAATTGCGATAATTATTGTTTCTTGTTTGGGCGAAGTGGAGGAAATTTTTAGGGCATATGTAAGTCGGGGAGTGCATACATTTTTTACTTAGATTATTCTTTGTATATGAAGTTGTTTTTTGATTTGTTCTTGAACAAATTTCAAAAAAAAATTTCAAAAATTTTTAAAAAATTTCTTTGAGTATAACACAAAAATTATCTAAGTAAAAAAGATGTCTCTCGTCCGACTCCAAATCAATAACAATTTCATCCACTTCACTTGACAGAAAAAAAATTATTGCAATTTTCATTTAAAATTCAAAAAAACAATGGGTTGGGGGTTGGAAATTGGACAACCGTGAGCACAAAACTCAAAAATCGAAAGTTACTTCTGTACTTTTTTAGATAATGGACCTATCTATGCATTTCAAGTTAAGTCATGTTTGTAAAAAATTATGCAAAGAGAAAGAACACAACAGCAAAACATGAATTTTTATGAATTTTGAAAATTGAAATTCTGAAAGAATGAACAGTCAAGAAAAACACCGGAAATCAACGTTTTAGAAGGGCAAAAAAAGCTACATTTTGTGTTTATATAGTCAAAATCGGCTGAAAATTCGATTTTATGTCCATTTTTTAGGTGGGGTAAACTGGGGCCCGTCCCAGGCAAAAAATATGGATCTTGCCCTTAAACAAGATTTTACATTATTTCTTCCAAATTAAATTGCAAAATACCTAAAAGAGCTTTAAAAGCTAACTGCATTTTCTTCCTGTGACAATAAAAAAAAAATCAAATTAATACGTATGATTTTACAGAAAACTTATTGTCAGTTTACCTTTCCAATATAATAAGTATTTTTAAAATACAGTATAATACACTTTGACTTAATAATTATATACAAAAAGAAAGTCTATGTTATGAAACAAATATCATATAATCCTATGCTGTAACTAAATGTTATACTTAATATCAATTATAAATCACAAACTTAATTCAAAAAGTAAAATATGCAATATATAAATTTGATGTTTGTCAAGTCAATGGGTGAAGTTAACAAGGGAAACTTCAAGTCTTCAATGTTAACGTTGATTTGTAAGGAAAGAACTTCTGCAGAAGAGACTTGACGAGGCGCCAGAAGAAACGTAGTTATGTCTTGTAAAATTTTCTTCCCACAATCGATTTTTAAGTTGTAATGGTGTAGAAAATACATACCTAATATTGGCATTGCGATATCAGCTACGATGTAAGTATAATTAAATTCCCGACGAAACTTCTTAATCATTATATATGTCGCTATTTCACCATGACACTCGATATGCGAGTCATTGGCCGCGGAACAATTGACATTAGTTTCAGATAGGGACGTGTTGGCTACCAATGAAGAAGGTGGCTCGAGACAGAGGCGCCGGTGTTCAGCAAGAAGGAAGTATCTGCGCCGAATATTGTGATGTTGCTAGTTGGTTGCGAACTGATTATAGCGCAGCAATCAGCTCGTTCTTCTAGTTTTCCTTTGGGGCAGGATAAGAAGCTCTAGAAAAGGAAAAAGACGAAGGTTGCACCTGTACATTAGATTTATCCCTCCACTTGCACCATTGCCTGCTAGGCGAAGTATATGTGAGCTCTGGACGTGGAATCTTGGTTCTGGCTAATGGACACAGGACAAAGAGGCTGGGGTTCTGTAGCTGATGCTGTTGTTGTTGTTGTTGCTGCTGCTGCTGCTGCTGTTGCTGCTGAAGTAGTTGCTTGTGTAGTCGTTGCAGTGGGCACTGTCATGACAGGAGCGGACGATGCCAAAATAACTAGATTATTAGCTAACTCTCCAATTTTTTCAAGGCTAAGTTTTGTATGCGCAGCTACTGTTGGTCGAATGTTGGTTGGTAGAGTCTTCAAAAACTGCATTCGATTGTGTTCTTTTCCAATTTTCAATTTGGTAGCATAACGAAGCATTTCTCGCAGATGAAGGGAAGGCTTGCCACTGTAAGTTTGTTTAGACATAAACTCGTTGAACAATTCAGTATTGCTCTTCTCGTAGATGGTAATGACTGCTGTCTTCAGCGGAGTGTACGCTTAAGCATCTAGTTCTGCAGAGGAGATACGATCCACGACATCTGTTGGGAGCTGGAAAAGAGCGTGGAAATACTTCGTCTTCTTCGAAGTAATTTTCCAAAGGTGAAACTGGGCCTCCAGTATATGGAACCACGTCGGGACTGACGTTCCAGAGAATACTGGAGGTTTTACCTTTATCAAGGCGATATGTTAATCTATCTGTTCTTCGAGAGGAGGCTGCTGGGTGTCGTCGGGAGGCGGCATCTTTCCTCTTCAGTAAGATGTGTCCTTAAGTAAGAGATGTTCTTCTTCGCGAGTCACCGTAGGAGACAAGCTTCTGCTTGCCAGGAACGTCTACTTTCAAGGAACTGCTGCTGAAGAGGTGGTGTTCAACTTCCAATTATGTGGTCAGGGGAAGAGGCCACTTCTGTAGTAGGAGGTGGAGAGATCAGCCTCTTGGTAGGTGGAAGAGAGCTCGGCCTCTTTGTAGGCGGAAGAGAGCTCAGCCTCGTGGTAGGCAGGAGGAGAGTTCAGCCTCTTTATAGGCAGGAGAGAGCTCGACCTCTTTGTAGGCAGGACTGCTGGGAGTTCTTCTTCTTCCCCGACTAACAGGTCTAGTAGCTGTAGAGGAGGGCTTGTAGTTATCTCTTCTTCTTGTGCTTTCTCTTCCTTTTCACTGGTCGTTGTAGTTGTTCTCTTGAAGTCTCTCTCGTAGGTATTATAAAACTCAGATTTTGATTTGGATATAATATCTTATTGGAAAACTTTTTCAACTATGTTTAACAATCTCGCACACTTAAAACTATATGCCAATAAAAAATTTTCAACTTCGTTATACACAGATGTAATTTTTGAGTCTAAACCAAGTTTCAGTTTTTCATAACCGAAGGGGAGAAAGTGGGGAAATTTAAGGCGCGTAAATCGCAAATTACAAATTTCATCATCAACCAAGCTATTTTTGATAATTAATATACATAATATGGTGAAAAATGCTATAAAACACTATATTAAACAAGAATTTACATTATTTCGTACAAATTAAATGGTAAAATACATAAAAAGAGCTTTTTTAAAGCAAATTGCACTCTCTTCAGTCAATAAAAAAAAAGCAAAATTAAATACGTATAATTTACGAAAACTTATTGCCTTGTTTACTTTCCTATATAATAAGTATTTTTCAAACATAGTATAATACAATTTAACTTAATTAGTAATTACATACAAAAAGAAAGTCTATACCAGGGGTGGGGAACCTTTTTAAAATGGCGGCATTTTAGAAAGATTTTTTCATGGTGAGGCAATATATATATGAAGTATATATAGAATATAGGTATATTATTAGTAGTAGCGGGGTATTTAGTATATAGTAGTGATGGATATATAGTAGGGAGTATATTAGTATAGGAGTATTATAATATATATAGTGTATTATATAGGTGATATATAGTAGAATATTATATTAGTGTGATTGTATATAGTATAGTATGTAGCATATAGTAGTGACATATAATAAGGATAGAGGTCAAAAAATGAGAAAAAAGTAAAAGATATTAAGCGTCGAAAAAGGAGAAAAAATTGATTTAATTTTATGTCCAACAGGTCCGGGCATAGATAATATAAAGTGTCGGGGCATAGATTTTGCCCGCGGGCATGAGGTTCCCCCTGGTATATATATATAGAAAGAAATATTTATATAGATCTATAGTTATAGTAGACTTGCAATGTTATATTACATCAATTTAAAATACAGAACTTAATTGTAAAAAGTAAAATATGGTGCAATTTATTTGCAGCGTAGTTGTAAGCTCTAAAGATAAACATTTTCTATAGATGGTCCTTTTAAAGGCAACTAAGTAATTTAAAACAAAATAAATAGTTTACTATAGTATAATATATATAATGTATATTATTATATATCTAATAATAATATATATATAGTATTGGGGTATAGTATATACAGGTTATATAATTGAGTTATATAATATGTATGAAGTTTAGTATAATATATAGTATATATTATATATAGGTCTCAGAGTGTTTGTATCTGTTACTGAGAAGTTAAGGATGAATTGGCTACAATGGGCTGGAGCGAACCACCGCATGTGTGCGAATGAGAGAGCGGGGGTAGGTAGTTCTGATGCTGTGGGGCGAAGGCGTGAAGCATGGGCCCTCCACATGAAATCAGAGTGTAGTGTGCTTTGCAGAACAGTTTGATGAATGCAACGCGACAGGCATCATGCTGGGTTGGAGACAGTCAGAGGTCTCCAGCTGTCCTTTCCTTTGTTTGCCTGCTAATATTTTGAGGTGTTAAGTATTGCGATAATGCAATTAATAAGTTGGAGTAAAACACAAAGAACTATATATGGGTAGAGGTACGAAGAAATACTGCCTTCTTCTGGATCGAACACCGCATGTGTGCGATGAGACGATATAGTTGCGATGCTTACCACTGGGCATTTCTCCAACCGCGCAAAAAAAATGTTAGAGTCAAAGAACAGTTTTAAAGCAAGCCCGGGCTCCCGTCAAGGCGACATCACCGGGTTTCCAGCCTGTCCTCTTTGCCCTCAGGTTCTTATATTTTAGAGTTAAATATTACATGTTAATCGCAATTAATAAGTTTTGTAAACAAACAAAGATGAACTATTATGGGAAGGTAAAGGAAAGTACTGGACCTTGCTTGGGATCGAACAGCTGCAAGTACATTAAATGATTTAAGGAACGAGGAAAGGACAGGCTGGACAACCGTGATGTTCGCCTTGACGGACTCGGTTGCTTAAAAGTGTTTCTTGAAGTGCAGAAGTTGTTTGGGGTGTGGAGATGGCTAGTGGTGAAGATGGGAGTATAGGTCGGTTAACATTTGCAAGGCATGCGGTGGTGGTCGATCCCGATGAGAGGCAGTAGTCTTTCTTTAAAGCCCTACTTTATATGTTCTTTTATTTGTACATAAGTTATTAATTGTGATTATGCAATATATAATATATAACTATAGTAATAGAAGGTAGTAGTATTATATACGTGTGATAGTATCTAGTAGTATAATATATATAGTGAGTAGTGATGATATAGTATATAGTAGTATAGTATATTTTGTATATCAGTATATAGTAGTATATATAGTGTTAGTATTGTATATAGTATATATATAGTTATATATAGCTTATATGATAGGTATATATCGTAGTATTAGCTTATATATATAGTAATATATAGTAGTATAGTGATTATAGTATAATATATAGTATATATATATATGTAGGTTATTATAGTTATATAAGAGAGCAAGAAAATCTATGATATTGTATTACCTTTATTATTCTTCATTTATGGAAAGTAACAGAAAACACAGAAAAAAGCTCTTCTTGCTCCTTTCTTGCACCTTAGAGATGTGAATATAGTTAAGGGAAAAAAAGAGCAAAAGACCTAAACATGTAAATAAATTTTAAGATACCATCAAAATGATTCGGCGCAATGCAACACTATCTAAATGATCTGGATATAACCGATCTTCAAATACATTAATAAAATCCGAATTAAAGGTATAAAGGATGATATACAATTTTGTTTTTTTTTTTTTTTTTTTTTTGTTAAAGTGTAGTTTAAAGGACATTCTATAAGAAAAATAAAAAAAAAAAGCTGCAAAATAATGAACTTTTGTAGTAAAATAACTTTTAAATGGTGTATAACTTTATTAAGCAATAATAGAAGACATTCTATGGAGAAGAAAATAGTGTGATTGAATTAAGATAAAAGAGAACTTTATAAAAAAATAGAAAAATATTTATAAAAGACTGTCAATGGTTTGGAAGAGTAAATAGAAGAACATGTCGTGGAATAAAATTCAATTAAATTTTAACCAAATTAGAAGGACATTCTATAGGAAAAAAAATACTTTTTATGATTAAAAATAAGTAGAACTTTTTTTTTAATATCTTTTTACGATTAAAAGAAATTAGGAGTCATTTTGTAATGATAAATTAATTAATAGAATTGTTTTGATTTATAAAAAATGAGAAGGACATTTTTGATACAAAATATAGATTTTTTTAAGACAGGGGGTGATAAGTAGGGCAGTTATTTCAGTGTAGTGTCTGGAATTAGAGAGACGACAGTTTTTATAAAATATGTACTCCACTATGAAAGATCCTCGTGTTTCCGATGATTGTGAGGTAGGACAGAAGGATGACTCTGTCCTATTAGTATTCAATCATATATTGAAATATTGTCTCGTGCAAAAAAATCATAAAATTTCTGAAGGAGGGTGTTCTGATTCCTTTTAAATCTCCGTCTCCGTGTACTGATACGTATCATAGTACTTTTAAAGTAAACTTTTAACAGACGTTAGTACCTAGCAGTTCAAATGTTCTTGACATGGTTTGAATAACACTGGCGAGTGGCTGTTGCATTGCAAAAGTTGTTTTCCCATCTTCCAAATCATTATGTCTTCTACTGGCAGGATAGGCAAGTTCGTTGATGGGCTTTCGGACAAGGATTAAGACTTATTTGTCGTTGTTTCCTTCAAGGGCAGACTTTTGATTATGAAAGACATTTTGAAGGTTGAAACGTGACATATAGTCAGACTAGAATTTTGCCGGAGATGTTTAATGTCATTTGCTGGTTGGTTTGCTGTTGTGATATGGTTAGAGATGGATGGAGTTGGCGTGTAAATCTAAATGGTAGAATTAAATGGTGATCGTGTAGAAGAGAATAATGAAGAAATGCAATTCAAGACGATAAAAACAATATATAGGTATAGTAGTACGTAGTAGTATTATGAGGATTATAGTATAATACGTATTATACTATAGAGATTAGGTGTAGTAGCGTATAGTAGGTTATAGTTGTATATATAAGTTGTATATAGGTAATATATATATATTGATATTATAGTATATATATATAGTAGTAGTAGTTGATAGTAGTTGTACTGTATTTTAATATAAATAAAAATCAAGATATTTGAGATGTAAAAGGAAAAATAATGTATAGATAATATAGTGTTTATTAATTATATATAGGTATTATATATATATATATGTAGGTCTGAGTAGGATATATGGGTATAGTATAGTAGTAAGCATACTTATATAGTAGGGGTAGATATATATATAGTATAATATTGATACCGGGGAAAGGTGAATGTAATCATCAGAAGAAGTAAGGTCGATTGTCTTGGCCACAAATATCTTCAGAAAAAAGACAAGTTTGCTACATTCTGCGTCTTGTGGGCATGGGAGACCAGAGTGTTCATTTTAATAGGTGCGCTGAGTAGGTGGACAACATCGTGATTCTTGGCATTAATAGAGTGAAATTTGTCATCGATTCGTGCATTGTCACATCTCGATTAACAGTGCTTAAGAGCCAAAGGTGGCAATTGTGCCTGTAGATGGAAAAGTACACTGATTCTAGGGCAAGTCGTTGAAAAGTGTTCAGGTTCGCATTCATAGAAAGTTCGGATTGATGAATGAGCCGCATAATGAGAGATGGGCACGCTCAGATATAAATATATATTAGTATATAGGTTTGATTGAGTAACACAGGTATATATATAGTAGTATATTAGAAAAATAAGAATTTCCTAAAGGTATAGTAGTAGTAGTAGCATAAGGGGGGGAGTAGGTAGGCGGGGTATGAGTAAGTGATAGTATATATAAGTACCGTTGATATAAGTAGTAATATTATAGTATAGGTATATAGTACGTACTATATAGTAGTAGTAGTAGTTAGGGGGGTAGAGTAGGGGTAATTATGTATATAGATTGTAGTAGTAGTGAGTGAGTAGGTGTGAGGTATAGTATAGTGTAGTAGGAGGTAGAGTAGGTATGTAGGGGTGGGATAATAGGTGAGTAGGGAATATAGGGTATGGGGATTAATGATGTAGGTATAGGGGGGGTAGGAGGGGGGGTAGGTGATGTGGAGTATAGTGGGGGGGTGAGTAGGTAGGTGGGGTAGGGTATATCGCGTGATATTGAATGAGTGTGAAAATGAGCGTAAGTTTGAAGGTCAAAATTTTATTAGGGTTGAAGTAGAAGAGGAGAACAAATAGATGCGTTGAAAGACAGTTCTTTTTCTAGATGTGGAGTAGTTTTGCAATTAAAGGTAATATGTAGTTTTAGATTGACAATTGCCTTTTCTCAATCGTTCTAGAGGTGTGATTAGGGAGAAGAGGAGAGCAGAAGGTAGGTTGTTTGTTTCAGAGGCCCAACAGAAGACCAAATATGCGGCCATGTGAGTATAAGGTGGTAGGATTAGTGGGGGTAGGGGTTATGTATATTAGTTATGGGTATAGGGTAGTAAGTTATGGGTGGAGTATGTATGGTAGTAGGGAGGGGTATAGTATAGATAAGTAGTATAGGGGGGTATGAGTATAGGTATATACTGTAGTATATAGGTATGTTGGTGGTGTTGGTGTGGTGTGGTGGTTGTGCGTTGTGTGGGGGGGTTTTTGTGTTTTTTGTCAATGTGTTAGATGCATAAACACACTAACCTGTTAATACAAAGACAGTTTTGGGTGAGGAAATATCTCCATCAAAGTGGACATTGACGTTGGTTCAACAGCATTTGGGTGTGCTAAAGTTCTAATACTTACCCAAATACCATTATTGTTCTTACCAGGATTGGAAGCCTGTCAAAAGTAGGTGTATATGATATATATATATATATATATATATTAGTATATAGTATTAGTATATAATATTAGTATCCGGTATATATACTATTACATGTAAAGGTTGCGGAAATTGCTATATATGATAACTATATCAATACTTGAAATGTAAAATATTTGCTAATGAAATGCCGTAATATTCAAGTTCAAGTTTATACTGCTAATTTAGTTAATAGTTAATAAATTTAAAATCAAAATTTTTTTTTCTTTTATATTTAAAATTTAATTGTTTTTGTTTTGTTAAATTGTGCGAACAGGGCATAAACCAGGTCAGTGTTCCGATTTAGTCAATATCTAAGACTGGTAGAATTAATTTTTGTTGTTTTCGAATTAGGTATCACGAATAGAAAGGTGAGCCGGTAGATAACTTATTTTGGGAGTAGTTTTAGAACAAAACTTACCAATGGTTCCTGAGCTTCCAGGAGGTGGTCCAAGTATTTTCAAGTTGACATAACTACATTCATAAAGTAATGTTAGTATTCCGTAAGTGAATCTTATCTATAATATTGAGTATATAGTATATATAGGGTATATATATATATATAGAGTATATAGGTATATATTATATAAGGTATTGGTTAAGCTATATATAGTATATATAGTATCTCTCTCTCTCTCTATATATCAGTATATAGTAGTATATATAGTAGTAATATGATAGTTTGAGCTGGTGAGGTGTGTGTGTGTGTGTGTGCGTGAGTGTGTTTGTGTGTGTGTTTCAGTGTATGTATGTATGCAGCTCCGTATTTATTTAAACTATCAAAAGCTATCAATGACTTGAATATGTTAATTTTATTATGGATAAGAATAGATGAAAGGAATTATAATGCAAAGCAAGTGTATTAGTAGTGACTGTGTATTAATAGAAATGAGAAAAACATATTTATGGTTCTTGAATATTTAGTAGATTTCGTGGCTATTGAAAAAGCACAAAAGGAGGATTTCTAAAGGCGGCAATACAAAAATGATGCAAAAAAAGGTTGAAATTATTGATTGGATAACGACATGATGACGTCATAGCAATGAAGAAAAAGTTTTAGAAATGCTAAAGTTGTCAAAGATATTCACAGGAATTGTATGCTTCTTGCCATTAACATTCATACGGAGTACAACGACATTCAAAAACTTCTGCGAAATTTGCTAACAAAGTGGGTGGAGAATAACGATTGATTGTCATGATTTAGATCAGTTTTTCAAGAAATTATTATCGAAGTTGCAGAGGAACTTGAGGATGGATCGAGATAGTGAAACTTCTTCAAAATCTTCAAATCTTTTGAGATTTGTAATCAAAAGAGAATTGGTTATAATTACAACTTTAAGTGTTTTATTGTATTCTCTAATCGTACGATTATGTACTAGGACGGTGAGGACGGACCTAGCGTGAAGGCAAGAGTGGAGGGAGAGTCGAGTGTTCTTGAAAATTTTATGCTTATTTTTAGGGTTGGAAAAAAACCATGTTTTTTTAAAAAAAAAACAAAAACCGAATTGTTGTTTAAAATAAATAAATATGAGAATAGGTCAGAGGGTGTTTTGGTTTTTTTGGTTTTTATGGTATTTTGATGGTTTTAAATTCATCCATGAGGGGTTTTTTAATAGATTTTTAAAGCAAAGGAGAGTGGGACGAGGCTGAGGAGACTGTTGTTGAGTGACGACATTGGTGCTGATACACGTGATGGTGAAAAATGTCTTTATAAAGGTTGCTTAGATTGTCCTTGAATTTCAATTTTCTTGAGTAACGTGTAAGACTGGTATAAAAGTTAGTTATAGTTGTTTTGAGTTGATTTAGCATAACTCACTAAAGTAAAAAATAAGATGGTATTTATAAAGAAGGTAAAAGAAACTGTAGAGAGGGTTATAGCTTTGATTATTTTATCAAAAAAAGAAAAAAACGCGATAAGCGAATAAGTTGGATTCAAATTAACCGTATAACGGATATACAGAATGAATTCTGATTTATCCTGTTATAGTTGAATGACGGAGGAGAATAGTATATATATAGTATTATAGGTATATATATATAATATATATATATTATTATATATATATAATATATAGTATATTGATAGTATATATATAATCCTAATATAATATTAATAAAATATTATGTATATATATATATATATTATTATATATAGTATATATAGTATAATATTATAATATTATAATATAATATATTATAGTATATATATTATATATCAGTATATATATATAGATTATATATATATATATGTATATATATATATAATATATTATATATCTATATATATATATATATATGATATATTTATATATATAATATATATATAGTATATATATTATAGCGAAGAAGAGAGAGAGAGAGGAGAGAGAGGAGAGAGAGAGAGAGAGAGATTCATAATTAAAAAGTCGAAACTGAAATTATCATTAAGAATTTTATAAAGAAAACTAATTTCACTGCTTTTAGCCGTTCACCTATTTCTAATGGTTGCTGTGCACAGTCCAAAAGTTGAAAATACCCTTACATTAGCAGTTGATGAAATTGCTGACAATATGCTTATATTTTATATATGACCTTCTCATCTATTTTCTTTGAGAGATCTGTAGCAAGATGAAGGAGTCACTCACTATTGACAACAGAGACTCATCAAATAGGTAACTTTAATGAAATGGAGGAGAATTTGCTCTTATTTTATCATAAATTCATCTGCTTTGAATACTCCATCTTTGGAAGTATGTGGGTCTGATATCTGGGTAAAAATATATTGCAATAAGTGAGCTTGTTACTGCCTGATGATAACTCCTTTTACTTTTGCTAATCTGTCTGTTGAGTGTTTGATTAAGCCTGTTTTCTAGCCATCTTCCATATTTTTCCAAATATCATATTCAATTTAGTTAACAGTCTGCCTTCTAGCTTGGTTGATGCTGTGGCCACACACCCCACATAACATTTTTATTATTAATCCTTTTGATGACCAAACATCGATGGTAGAAAATGAAATCCTCATAAGCTCGAAACACATCATGTTTTAAACATGTTAATTTACAAATATATTAATATATATTATATATGATAAGTATATTATATATATATACATATATTATATTATATATATATTATATATATTATATATATATTATAAAAAATATTATATATATATATGATATAATATATATTATATATACATATATAATACTATAGATATATATAATATATATAATATTTATTATAATCTATATATTATAAGATATATATCGTGATGTATATTACATTGCTCACAATAATATAAATAGCAGACATTTTTTTTATTGCCTTTCATTGCTCTTCGACTGAAAATAATTGAGAAAACCATATAAACATGCTAAAGAAAACTATTAAGTAATAATTTTTTAAATATTTTATGCATGTTTTTTTATGGTATAAACCATTGTTTTTATGGGTTTAAACGGCATGGTTTTAACCTAATGTTTAAACAAAAAATGGTTGAGAAAGGCAGTACAGTTGACACTTTATAGCCATGGCATAGAAAACCAGAAGAGACAAAACAATTGTCATTCCTTTCTTGATGTTTTTTCTAAACCAGAAGAGAAAGTTCGTGAGCTAAATATAGATCCATACTTATCAATCTTAGTAAAAGCTCTATTTCCATTGCATATATATATATATATATAGTATATATAATATATATATAGAGAGTATAGGGTATATATAGA
>JABUQX010083585.1:10000-13463 GCA_015478945.1 Trachelipus rathkii | reverse complement strand
ATACTCCGTTAAAAGCTCTTGAAAGATTAAACACAAAAGACTGTTGCTGAAGCTGAGAGAATTATAGATGGGGATGATAGAATATGCCTAAAAGATTTGGACGGATTAAAGGAAATGAAATTTTTTTTAGGCCAAAAGTTTTCGAGGAAAGTGTTTTATTGGAATAAGAAACAGATTATTATAACACATTCTCTGTAAATAAAGCAGCTATGATTGAAAGAGCTAAGCGTAGGATCAAAGAACGAACTGCACCGTCACTCTTACTAAAATTAAACTTTTTTAAGATAATTGATATACTTAGAGCGGGCTGGCTTATTCTTATGAACATCTTTTCATAGAACTATAAAGATTACCTCTATAGAAATAATAAAGACCCAAAGCAGTTGTGACTTCAACAACAAAACCGCAAAGTACGTAAAATTAAGTGGGACGAATACAGGAAATAAACGTGCATGATCTAATGGTACAAAGCAGGTGTCACGATCGAATCAGGACACTATGAATTAGGTTACTGCTGCTAACGATGATCAAGAGGAAGTTTTTTAAAGAGACTATTGAGAGTTTCGTATCTGAACGGGTTGAAATTATAATTATCTTCAAAAGATTTAGCATGGAGAAACCTATTAAGGAGGATTCCTATTCAAACAGGAAATACAGGAAATTAGGTTTGATCCTGAGAAGTAATGTATAAAAAAAAATGACGAAAACAAACCCCCTCATAAACCACTAAACAAAAGACTCAGACAAGGAAGATCGGAACTACAAAACCACACGCCAACAACAACAACGCCCAACACCCAACATAACCAAAACGCCAAGCCACGCCTCCCAACTCTACAGCATGCAAACACTGAATCGACAACACCCAACAACCCACACCCACACAACACACACAAACCCCCAAAACAACCACACACCCCAAACACCCAAAACATCCATACGCATAATTCTTCTCCACCTCAAGAATAAACTTAGGCAAAGTTTTCAAATACAGCATTCGGTGAATAACAAAGGCAGATCAAACTAATAACAGCACGCAAACAAAACACCAAACAAACCACTCCAAAATTCCCAGTAGGTATCCGTAATCATGGAGAGTGTAGAACACCCAGACACTCAACACGAATAATACTCAAATATTCATCATGCCCACATCTAATACGGCACCAACAATCCTCCATAGGACCCACCAATATAACAACAACCAAATAGAACAATAACACACACAAACACTCTCGCTCACAAATAACAAGTCTTCACGCACTCTCTAAAAAACACCACACGCTACATAGCAACACACCCACCCCCCACCACAAACACTAATACTCACGCCCATATGAAAAAAACAACAAAGGAAAGCACAACACACACCCCCCACCCATTCCAATAAAATCGAAGAACCAACCACACAAACCATAATCTTCACCCATCACCTAGAGAGCCACGCACTCACTCCACTACCTCATAAACCACTCGCTCAAACACTCTTCGAAGAACCCTACACTTTTCCCAGAGCAGACAACACCGTCACACACTGCAGACATCCACCAACCAACTGACGACGAACCCACAATCCAACATGCCGCCGCCCATAATCCCACGGACAAACGTGACACACAAACGAAACCACCAACACTTATTGATTCCCATAACTTCAATTAAAAATAAAAGAATAAAACACGGAGCATAATTTAAAAGTATGGCATATAAAGATAAAGAATATTTCTATGAGACATGCCCTCTAAGACGGGTTCATCTACAGCTCAAGATCCCTCGAGATATATATAGTCATTTCTAAACAAGCAATTTACTACAAGTAGATATTGCAAGGATCTCTAGCTTAACTATCACTAATAACTCCCCGGAAGACCGGGTAAAATCTCCTAAATCACTTTCTAAGAAATCGACACCACAAGAACTGTAAACCGAAAGGACCTTTAGCCTTGTTATATCATTAAGCGAAATCGGGAATGGTTTCAGATCCGATCCAATTTTTAATATCATCGTCGTACGAGCGGTGAGAGGTTAAATAGAATCCTCTTACCGACCATTGGCAGCTGCTTCTAATCGATACAGTGAAATTAACGAGGAAGCCTCGAAACAATTAATAAATAGCCTTAATGGAAAAGCATGTCCCTCAATTTATGTTGGCAACACCTTCAGACGATGTACAACCATCAGGATAGCTTACAACCATAATCTTTACACTGAATAGCTTCAAAACCATCAATAATTGCAGGATCCGCTAAAGTCCCTTTAGTAAGCCGTGGTCCCAACATATTTTCCCAAAAAGGGTGTTTATAACTTTTCCCTAATGTTCATTAACTTCTACCTCGTGCAATCGGAAACCACTCTATTGGCCTCATCATAAACGAGTGAATCGTAACCAAAGGAATGTAGAACGGAAGGGCCATTGCCCCATATTAACTGATGGAACTTTGTTGGTGTAAGAGTTTCGTCATTATTAAGAAGCACCAGCATTAACAAAAACATGATGGACTATTTTTTAAACAGAGTTGAAAATCTTTCCTAGGTGAATCTGTTAGAAAGAAAATCCTTCAAAGAAAAAGAAAAATATCAAAATTTTAAGATCTATATATAAGTGTTCTGTAATTACTTATATTTTTTATTCATGTCACTTAACTTACTCTCCCCGTGTTAAAGCATATCTATATAAGAAAGAAGGTCTGTTTAATAATAAATGGTGATAGAGTTTTTAGGAGGGCTCGAAATTGCAAAGAGATATGAATTTGGGTGGGATTTTACGCTAATATTAATGATGAAAATGCATTACTTTAATTTAGAAAAGAGGTGAAATATTAGGTAGGAAAACTATAAAGAACAGGGTTGAATATTATTACATGAATATCGCGACAGGAGAAAACCCACTTGACTCCTTAAATACAAGACATAAGCCTGATGTTTCTGAGCGAGATGTTGGATGATGTTAAGAGAGAAATAAGGCGTAGGGATGACGGGTCAAGGTAAAGATCGTAAGAAAATGTATGCAAAGAAAAAGGTTTAAGGCAAAAAGAACCTCTAAAGAAAAATGTATTGAACGTATTTGCTATTTGAATTCTGACTGGCATCTTCTCAATCTTCACCTAAAATAGGCCATCTTTTTAACGCATTATATTAAGAAAAGGCATAATAAGATTCTACTCATTATACGATCAGAGCTCATACATGCAAGATGCATTTCCTTCATCATTCAATTCCAAACCATTGTAAGAGTGAACTGGATTTCTTCTCCATAAATCCAACCCAGATTAGTGCAAGTGAAACCAATTTCGTCAGTATTAAGATTATTCACTCAATTACCAACACCGATGTACCTCTGGAGTTCAATCTACCAAGGTCCCGCGTATTACGAATCCTACGATCCATCCAATGTGTTTTTTTTTTATATTATAAACGAAATTGATGAAACCTGATTTGCACAGACCTTCCATCATCCGATGAT
>JABUQX010083585.1:0-5000 GCA_015478945.1 Trachelipus rathkii | reverse complement strand
CCGACGACATTTCAAATTCCCCCGGGCGTTGGCTCACCCAGAGAAACGCCATCTAGCGCATTTTATTTAGTTCAAAATATTATGAAAGCATCATCATTACATGTACATGTGTTAAGTTTACATAAATACCCTTTTAGTTACACAAGAACAACGTTACAATTCCTAAATATACTTAATTATTATAGCAAGGGGGGTAACCCCCTTGCACATGGTGATCTTAAGAGTGATTTCGAACAACCCCAATTAAAAATTACGACTCTAATCATAACAAATTTTAAAGTTTACCCTACAAAAAAACATTCTTTTTGAATTTTTTTTTACATTTTAGAAATTGCATTGTTTTTCAGACAAAAACCAAAAGTAAACTCCCCTTTCTTAATTTAACAAATTCCTATCCAAATGAATATCCGAGCAAGAAAAATACAGTAAAGCTCTACAATAATTTTTATTTAAAATTTAATGTGTACCATTAAGATCAAAGAGAAACCATTCATCATATTATCCAAAATAAAATCAACGTAAATTCCTTCCTGAGCTGCATGCTTGCTCTTACAATTCTATCATTTGACTTACTAAATAAAATATTTCGTACAAGATATAATGGTATTCGTAGCCGATTATGATTTCACAAAATTATAATAATAGATTTCCCAACTTAACAACTAAAAATTCTCTTTTAATTATAAGCGCATTACCCGACTGAGCGCGTAAAATTTTTTCTTAAATATAAAAATTCACACTTAAAATTAGCAATTTAATTTCCATAAAAATGGATCCCTACAGATAAATTTTAAAACTTCGTTTCAATAAAATACGCGCTTTGGTTTTTGAGAAAGCGTGCCAAGTTTCAAAGTTGCCACTTTAGCTTCCCTTAGAGTTGTCAACGCGTATTTTCCGGAAAGCAACATGCAATACCTTCACAATGGTCCATTTGAAATAAAGATCTCTATTTCTATTTTTGTAAAACTACACACATTTAAAAAACATTATTATTAATAATCACTATCGCCAACTTTGAAATTTCAAGTTAACCAATCTTAAGCAACAAAAACAAGAAGCGACAATCATCTCCATTCTCCCTCGTACCAGTTTCAATCAACCAGAACAAACTGGTGAAATTTTAAATTAAATTTTATTGTTATTTCATTAATCATTATAATTAAATTTACACTAATTTGAACTTGATTAACCAAATCCGAATGTTTGTACGTTTTTTTCTTTTCGTCTTTTTCTCTTTTTTTTGTTCGTCTTTTCGTCTTTTTCTCTTTTTTTCTTTTTTTTCTTTTTCTCTTTTTTTTATTTCCCTTTAACGGGTAAGTTTCGTCCGTTGTCACAATATCTTTTCGACAATGGCTTTATTAGAAAATCACACATTTAAATTTATTATTATTATTATTATTATTATTATTATTATTATTATTATTATTATTATTATTATTATTATTATTATTATTATTATTATTATTATTATTATTATTATTATTATTATTATTATTATTATTATTATTATTATTATTATTATTATTATTATTATTATTATTATCGTTGCCTTGATCTTCGTTGGGGAGGAAGATTTCCCTTCGGCATACCCTTCCTTTGGTTTGCTGCAGTAAAGAATATTTGGAGTATTCTTCCCAAATTTTTCATTTGGTTTCGAAATATGAGATTCTTCATTTTAGGATTAGGACACTTGACTCGTTCGAAATTCTCGCCTGGCTCTAAGTGTTTTTTGTGTTTGTTTGTTTATTTATTAACTAGATTGTTTTTAGTGTTTTGCGTACTTATAATTATGAATTAATATTCTTCAAAGGTTGGGTTTAAATACGAATTTCTGGGAAACCATCTGTCATAGAAACTAGCTTGACAATTAAGGATACGGAGATAATACTGAAAATTTTAATTATAAGTTTCTATCTTTATTAAAATCATAAAATCAGTTGCATAGGTTGATCGTTATCTTTCACAGAATAATGGTTTATTTTAACACTCAGTACATTCAAAAGAGATTTAATAATTTTTTTTTTGATTGGTGAAGAATTAAATTTTAGTAGTAAGTCATCATTTTCTTCTATTATATATCTTTCAATTTAGTATATATTTGAACAATAAAATTTTTCTTTCTTTTTATTTTTTTTTACTCCCTTTCTTCTTTTAACTCCATTGACAAATGTATGCCATACTGATTCTTTCTTCACAACTAATTACCAGTGATTTTTTTATTTTATACACAGAATTATAAATTTGTTCTTTTTACATAATTTATTATTATTGGGCCAAGGCAATGCCCAAGATGGGAGCACTAAGCTCCCACCCTTACAAGATGGTTCTCTTTTTCAGACTCCCGAGACATTTCAAATTCCCACGGGCGTTGGCTCACCCAGAGATACGCCATCTAGCGCATTTTATTTAGTTCAAAATATTATGAAAGCATCATCATTACATGTACATGTGTTAAGTTTACATAAATACCCTTTTAGTTACACAAGAACAACGTTACAATTCATAAATATACATAATTATTATAGCAAGGGGGGGTAACCCCCTTGCATATATATTAGTCAATCTATTTTCGCTGATGTTATGTCCGCTGCATCTCAAACAAATTTCCTGCCAGTTGGGCCCATCTCGAAATGATAGGTTATCAACTATATAGGAAATCACTCTCAACAGATCACCCAATAAATCATACATTTCAACATCCCTCTCCACTATAAATAAAAAGCTACACCAGCAAAATATTATTCAACTTAATTAATCCAACAATCTGTCCCACCGACCGAACGACGCTCACATTATTAAATACATTTTCATACAATTAAACCAAGTAACTATTTTCACAAACCCAAACATTACCATACTCCAAGCCCGTCCACGGTCCAGCTGAAATTTCCAAACAGTGAATAAACTTTGGACAACCAAACACGGGTGATGGGTTCACGGCTTCGTCTGAATACTGTCCCTCTCTTCTGGAATATATATTTAATTATCTCGGTCAAAAATGCCATTCCCAAACCACAGAAAACACAACACATCTCATAATAGATTGAAATGTTTTGGAGCGCATCGAGAAACAAGACTATCCACCTCCAGATCTCTACCACCTTCCATTACCATTCATCTTCATGCCTGCACTGCCTGCCATACTACTCTACTATATATATATATACTACTACTATATACTATATATATATATATATATATATATATATATATATATATACTACTCTCTGTATCTCCCGTTCTCTCTATCACTATCCAACATATATCCATATATATATACTATATATATATATATATATATATATAATCAATTGCCTCAAACTTAATTTAGGCCAGTATCTTAACGTTTATGTATTCTCTATAATTATTATTTTTTGTTTTAATAACAATGAGAAACTAATTAATTTCTTCTAAGTACATTCCTCTCTCTCTATATATATATATCTCTTTCTATATATATATATATATATATATAACTATATATATATGCTGCTCATGTTATTTGAAAATGTTTCCTTTCTTTATGTGTGTGTGTGTAATATGTACATTTTTCCTCCTCTTTCTTTCTCATATATATGTGTGTTCTTTAAAAAACCTTTAATGAAGCCAGTAGTAATCTGGCGCCTATGTAATGGAGCTACTTTAAAAACGTCACTTGAAAGTTATGAAAATAAAAAATTCTATTATTTAATCTTCAGGTACTCTTGTTATTCATGAGAGATAAGTTTGTGGGGTTACTTTCAAGAGTTTTCCTGTTGAATGAATCACTGGCAGTTGAAAGGGAACTAAATTTGTGTTTTGAAATTTAATCTTAAAGTTTTTGATTTACTTTCATATATACTAACTGTTATATGATGAATTTATATAATTATCCTAGACTTATTTAAAAAAATATTAAATCTTAAATTGTCATAAATTTTCTAAACAACACTATAACAATGTAAGTTTTTTTCAATATTTTTGCTTAAAATGTTGAAACTCTCTCTCTCTCTCTCTCTCTCTCTCTCTCTCTCTCTCTCTCTCTCTCTCTCTCTCTCTCTCTCTCTCTCTCTCTCTCTCTCTCTCTCTCTCATTACTGCACATATATATATGTCTATATATATATAATATATATAGTATATATATATATATATATATATATATATATATATATATATATATATATATATATATATATATAGATATATATATATATATATATTTATTTATATATTTCAGGGCGTATACATACATAGTTTAGGTAGGGTAGGTAGCTCCTACCCAATATTTTAGTCTTTGATGAAGTAAATTAAAAGAGAAAGGATTAACTAAACTAATACAATTTTATTTGAAAGTGAAAAAAACAGTTATAAATAAGTTTCACCTTCTGCTTAAAAGCCGAATGCCTCGATATTTGCCTTTAATTACATTACTGAAGATTCAAGAGCTATTCCTCCTTCTCAACCTCTCATCAATTCAGAGCTGTTATTTATTCTGAAGATAACATTCCTTTCTCTCTCTCTCTCTCTCTCTCTCTCTCTCTCTCTCTCTCTCTCTCTCTCTCTCTCTCTCTCTCTCTCTCTCTCTCTCTCTCATATATATATATATATATATATATATATATATATATATATATATGTAATATGCACTCTCTCACTATATATATATATATATATATACTTTCTCATATAATCTACCAAGGAGTATAATCTTCAGGATTGCCTTCTGATGCTCTTTCTCTTATATATATATATTCTCTCTCTCTCTCCATCCATTCCTCCATTTCCAGCCAACCAAGCCAAATCTCCAGACCCTCTCTCTCTACATACTCTCTCTCTCTTTCGCTCTCATATATATATATATATATATATATATATATATATATGCTCACTCATATAGGGTATCATATGTATATGTATATATATGCTCTTTCATATATATGTATATATATGTAATATAATATGTATGTATGTGTGTATATGTAATAATATATGTATGTATGTATGTATAAAAAATGGGCA
>JABUQX010083584.1:0-36640 GCA_015478945.1 Trachelipus rathkii | reverse complement strand
TTATAATAAGATAGATAATATATTTATATTATATATATATATGTATATAATATGAAATCTATATGATAAAATATATATACTATATATAACTATAATATTGATATATAGTATATATATATATATACATCTATATATATATATCATATAATAATAGTATATATATACTTATATAATATATATATATATATATAAGAATCTGCTGCATATATTTGTTGGATGGGTGGGTGAGATTAAGATTATATACATATAATATATAATAATATATATATATATAGTATATATATATATATATATATATATAATATAATACTATATATATATATATAATAATATACATATGTAAAAATACGGTAAATATATATATTATATAATATATTATATATATATATAATATTGATATATATATATATATTATATATATATATATAATATATATATATAATATATTATATTATATATACTATATATATATTAATATATGCTAGCTCGATATTTGATAATAAATTCAGTCAAAAACCTACTCTTTCGAACTGATATAACAAATCCTTTGGCCATGGCCCCTGACAATCAATCAACAACACTTTAGATTCTCAAATCTGTTTATACGTTCCAGCCTCCTGTTAAATGAGTTATCCCTGCGCAATATTAAGTGCAAGTCATACTTAAACTCCACCACTTATCTCCTGAAGCCTTCAGGTGGAAACAACGTTTGACCGATGTTCAATGCCTTATGGGAAAAACGTTCAAATCATATTATTTCTTATCATGAATATTCCTGTTTTATAATTCAATATTTTGATCATGAAACCAATGCTTAAGACCAAAATTAAACTACACTTGAATATTTAAATAATGAGAACACTAATTACGCTTGAAAACCACTCAAGAACTACTGAGTAAATTTAGAAAATTTTAATTATAAAAAAATAATAAATTGTACTGTTCTTACAAAATAGGTATTTATAAATATCGTCGAACATATCTTGAGTCCTTTGATATCCACATATAGCGCAATGGATAAATATAGACCCAGTACTAAATACTAGATAATATATAATTAATAATTAATATATATATAGTAATATACTATATATATAGTATATATATATATATATATTATATATATATTTAATAATATAATATATATATATTATATATACTATAATAATATATATATTTATATATATATATAGTATAGTTATATATTAGCAATAAAAAAATACAATAATACAATAATCACAAATTTATAAAGATCCTCGACCATAATTAAATATCATAAAATATACATAGATATTTATGCTCAAGAATGTATATAAAACATAAATTATATTAAACAAAAACTATCTGTTCCAGTCGATTTTCATAAAAGAGATATTAAATATTTACTTGACAATTAAATGAATTTGACATTTACAAAAGTTGTCGATTTTTAATTAAGTGTGCACAAAATACTGCAAGAACAGCTGACATATAAAACAGCTGTTACTACAAGCAACGATGGCCTATTAGTGATTATAAAAATCATTTTAATAAAACAAAAACTTTCAGACAAGTAAACAATGCCAATAAAAATAACAGATTAAGATTTTACGTTATGTTATTAACACATAAAATATATCAACATCCGAAAAAATAAATTCAACAATACATAGCTTACCTGCCAGGCTATTCTAGAACAACGATGCGCTGTATGCACTTGCAAAATCATATATGCAGCCGACGCTTTAAAATAGCTATGCATAAAATAATTACAATATAAACACAAATTACTTTAAAAAACACACCTTTAAAACACCTTTATATTTACTATGAAATAAATAGCAAAATTTTCCACAACGAAATTATCACCATATTATATTTAAACACATATTACAAACTTTTGTATAAAAATAAAAACAAACACTCCTTGGATACAAAAAATATACACACTAACATATAATAAATTGACCGGATATATAAGCATCAAGAGCTACCAACTTTAAACACCTTGGATTGGCAACAATGAAAGCGATAAGATGATAAAATATTCTTATTTTTACTATTTATATGGCTTCTAGTAATTTAGATTACGCCGTTTTACCCAATCACAACCTTTAAAATAATAAATAAAATGATGTATACATTTATCAATTAATTTATCAAGGCAAATATATACCAGACATTTAGAAGGAACGAAAGATTGGTATTCCTTATGAAATCACACTTCATCTCAAGAAATATCAATTTTCGTTGAAAACAAAAATATAAAAAGCTAACAGAATTGAAGATTTTGCACTGCCACAATTTACAAAATAATACATTTATTCAATAAAATACTTACTATATATATATATATATATAGATAATCTTATATATATATATATTAACTTCTCATATATATATATGATAAATATAATATATATTATATAATATATACATTATCTATGTGAAGTCATCTTCACAATATGTAACATAACTATGTTGAGTCTAGTCTTCTCAATATGCGGTAAAATATCTATGTTGTGCTGAGTCTTACTAATATTAACATAATAATACTAAAATAATATTAATAAGCTTACAATAACGACCAATGATAATCCAGATTTCAAATATAGTTTCAAGATGATAGGTGATAAGTCGCACAAAATTCAATATTTCATATATTCAAACATTTGAATGATACATCAAATTAACATAAGAAAAAATAATAATTAGCAATGCAATTTTAACTTTCCTTAAAACATTAAATGAGTAATGTTGTATATTCATTACTACTGCTTCACATCTTTGCCCCATATGAAGGCAATGCGCTACATTTAGCTTTATGTACACTACATTAAAACATTGATTTCATTTACAAGTGCTCCTTCTCTCAGTAGAGATTTGGATGAAATGAACTCAACGTATCTTCAGCATATGACTTACTTAAAGTTTAGTCTTTTAAGAATTATAGTGTTAATACACATATTATTTATTAATATACACATTATTTATTAATACACACATTAATACTCACATTATTTATTAAGACACACATTATTTATTAATACACACATTTATCAGTGTTTTCTTTACACCCTTTCCTCCCTTTCCTCTCTTCTCATCTCCTCTCTCTTCGACTTCCTCCATAAGATCACACAATTTCTTGACTTTCTGCGCTCTCTTTCCGACACTTTTATCCTTCCTGCAACTACATCATCTTTCTTGCAACTCATAATTTCAACACGTGGATAACATTCCTTCAATGGTCTTTCTTATCATAACACCATCATCACATATTCAACCCACCCCTCTAAACCAATTCTACTTCTCCCTCTTATCACCATAATTAATCTAAAGTATGTTCTATCATCCTCTCCGCCTTTATCCTTAATATTAAATATTCCATAAAAGTATTTATTGCTCAGTCGAATGTATTTAAATGTATCTAGAATTTTCAAATCCCTATCATCCTGTGCCCCTTTTATCATCAACCTGACTGTACCATTTTCCATCAACAATTCATGGCCCATCTCAGGTACACGTCTATTCTCTCCTTCTACCAACCGTATTTTAGGCCGAATGATTTTCTTCCCTCCAACAGTCAACGAACTCTTGTCTCCCTTATTCCATTCTTTCAATCCTGAACGCACTAACTCCAACTAGTTCCCAGCCACACACCTAGCTGACAATCTTAAATCTCCTCTCTCTAGCGTCACGTCACATACCTTCACAAAACTCCTTTACCACTGCACTCCATTTTTCTCTCTCTTTGAGACTCGGCGTCTTTCCATTTCACCTTAAATATTTCTCAGCACGCACCTACTAAACGCTCTGCGTTACTTTTAAAAATACTCCCCGATCGATATAATCAACTTCTAAACCCTGTACTTCATCACATGGTATATTATACCTTCACCAGCACAACATTCTCTCTTCCAACACTTACATGTATCAATCAACGGACTGTATCACCTCCAAAAATCTCACCAATCCTGCGTCACTCACGAGCTGTAATCCTCAGCCCTCGAATGTACTTTTTTCCCAATCTATAGAAGGGGCCTACCTCTCCCTAAATAGGGTGCTCTTCGACATCAACTTACCCTTTCATAGGGAACTTCAACTCTTCTTTTATGTCCAATGTCGCTTTTCTAACGCCAGAGACCCGCCCATCAACACATTCACTCTCACATTGCATGACACATCATCCGCGTGGTTCGTCAATCTTTCATTATGATCACTGTACAAAATATAATTATTGCACTGACAGAATTCCCCTGTTAAATCTTCACAACCTCCCATACTCGACCATCTCCAAAAAACTCGATCATAATTGATCGTATTCTCTGCGGAATCATTCCTCATCCTTCTCCACGCGAATGGCAGACAGGACGCAACTCTCATACGTTATGCTCACACTCTACTTTACGAGCCCTCAACACGCGGTCGACTCCCATGCGAGGTTAGACTTAAGGGCAATGCGCCTTTGACATTCCCTATGCCTCCTCCAGAATACACTATACGACTCGGGCAGCACTGCTGCGCTTGCCTCCTACCCACTTAATAAAGGGGTATCCACATCGATCTTGCAGAGAGGACGTCAACCTACACCTACCCGTCACAACAACTTATTTCATGTATGTCTCCACATAACACCTCTTCGTTACGAAAATTTTTCTCGCGCAACACTACATTCAACCCAGCACTCTACTGATGGTTTTACTTCCGAATAGCACTCATCCCACCGTCACATACTATTTACACAGCCTATAGTGTGCCACCTTCGTCATTTTCACTCTACTATTCCATTCAGGAGACCGCTCTCCACGAAATAAATATCAGGACTTAAGCTTGCCAAGCTATCAAGACTCGACTAGTCCCGTGCCCATCTCTCTTCCATGTCCTCATACCCGACATAGCATGTCTCCATCACAAACTGACTAGAGTCGAGCTAGAGACGGCCTACAATCTCTCGTGCAAGAAAACCTCTCCATTGACATCATTAAAAGCACCGTACAGAATCAACCCTCTTCCGGACTCATGACTACTAGCATACACGACGCCGACGAATGACCCTGCGATACAGCCCAACTCCCACTCTCCGACCTGCTTCCATCATATGTATGGTTCTCTAGCTGCTATGATACGCTGGAAAATGCGCCTAAATTTATCAATGAGACTATTCGACGACAAGATAACCCAAATGCATCTGCGAATCTAAAAGCATATTACTGTTTTGTGACCTTTGTCTGCCAACGAGTGATATCGTCGACCTTCACCAAAAACCACGCGTTGACTGTTTGATAGACTTTATATCGATGCCCTTCCATATATCCTTCTGAGCTAATTATTATCTCTTCCGGTATTTTCTTCGTCTCCCTTAGGTAAGTTGCGAGTTCCTTTGGGACAGTATTTAAATAATCTCATAATCAAACTGAGAACAAAACGCAAATACAGATCATCTGGTGCAGTGTTAACCACTTTGCTGCAAGAAATCCATTTTCTAAGAAGCTCAATTAATCTTTTGTAATACACCCTAGGGTTGTCACGTCTAGGACTCATGGTTTCAATGTCCTTAGACACATTACACTATTCAGTATAGCCGTACTTTTAATAACGCTCTTTTTAACACCTTCTAGTTACTTCAGCTCTTCAACAGCTCATTATTGATTGCAAACAGATACGACGCATTACTCGTCCGACACACATCCTAAGGGCACACACATGATCGCTTTCTCATGGAAATGTCAGTCGCTTCGCCTGTTTGTCACAACATTAAATAGATCTATTCTTCATATCATTTTCTTATCATCGAATGAATGGAAGCTTCAACTTTGGCAATATTCTACGCGTGAGAATTGCTGTGGCCGCTCTGCTGCTTTGTAAGCTATGCTGCGTCAGGCTGACCCTGTTTGTCTTCGGCATCCAGCTTCATATGTAACATCCTCTCCTCTGCTTCTCTTAATCTTTTCTGCCCAACTTAGCCTTTCTCTCCGCTCTCTGCTTCGATTTTGGACGTTCTCACTCCAGCTTCAGCTTCAAGCTTTACCTTTTCCCTCTCATCGTCAAGCTTACCTTATCTCCTCTCATCTGCTGCCTCAAGCGCTAAACTTGTTTCTCTTCTAAAGCACAGCACTACTCCTCTTTTCTCCAACAGGACACGGCTAATCTCTTTTCCTCACATAGCCAGCAGCAGCCTGTCGCAGTTCCGACGCAGCTCTCAATGAGCCGCTCTAGTCTTTTATATTTTTAAGCAGTCGATTTCCTTCACACCTCACACCCACATGATTAACACATCATCCAATAAAAGCCGAGCATATAGAGCTAAACCTCATCTCATATAATGTCGTATCCCACAGATTATAAAATACCGCGTTAACAATATCACTTCTTACGCCACGACCAAATCACGTTCTTCTACAATATTTTGACGCATTTGGCTACCCACCTCGACTAAATCTATAAGAAACAAAATTATAAATCGCAATTAAAGTCCATAGCCTAGAAAGAAACTCTACAACTAAATTAACGACCAATACTAAGACAACGATTAATCAACATACAAACACACAATACTACCTAATACCAATATACCCAGATACATCCACTACTACTCAAATACACAATATACTACCTCTATAATATATTATATATAACCCCCACGTGATACCCCGATACGATACATAACTACACAATAACACAAAAGTATACACCAAGGCAATTTTACATTTAATAACACCCATAGTAATACAATCTCTTCACAAATCATAATATCGGGATAAAGTGCTGCTTCTTCGCCCACTAAACGAACACAAAGAGTAATGAACTACATCAGAGGAAATTTTACGAAATCACTAAATCCTTACGCCTCAACTTCAGATAAAAATACGATACTCCCAATCCAAACAACGCATAAATCAACACACCAACCGATAAACCACTATACCTATATATACACTATAGCACACATAAATACACTCCTTACTATAATTATACACCATATTCTCAAATTATACTCTACTACTTATATATATAATATATATATTATAATATTTTAACTCTAAATAACACGTACCAGTATACTACTAATCGCAACATACTATATATATAATATTATATATATATATATATAGATATATTAATATTACTATATATAAAAAATCATACATAACTAAACACACCGAACACCCCTAACTACTACCCTATATATGGTAAAATCTACCTTCACAGCACTTCCCAAAACTATACCTAATCACCACAAATCTCCAGCAGTATCACTCTGTTTCACAAACACAGTATAATATGTTGCAAGATAACAACAAATGCAATAATCCTATCACAACAGAACTCACAAGAACAATTCAAAAATAGAAAATTCACATAAACACCTACATCGTTATACACAAATGCAGTAAAAAATCAAAACACAATTATCACACTCAGCTATCCCAATCTATCCCATCGACAATACAGTACACCAAAATTTATAAGAAATGCTAGCGCAAATACCGAAATCTACAACAGTCTTCGCAACAAAGTATACGAAATAAATACTTTTAAAACCATGTCAATCAAAGAGAACCCTTTGAGAGAGTGTTTAATAATAAATAACCCAAATACAAAAAAAAAATGCACGAACAAATCGACACAGGCTAGACAGGTAGACAAGAAGAGTGTCAGATTTCGCCCTAAACAGTAATGATTCCGTCACACAATTACTTAGTATAACTTTTCTTTGTCATGAATCGTTAATCTCACATTCTGGAACATTTTTAAATCTGTCTTGTAACAATATTTAAATTGAACCAAAGGATGTTCTGCGCCATATTTATCAGTGCAAATTCTATACTTAACGAACTCACCAACTTATCTCCCTTAAGACCCTTCAAAGTGGAACAACGTTTTGACGATTCAATGCCTATGGAAACCTCAATCAGTATTATTTACGTATCAATGAATATTCCGTTTATGTATCATATTTGATCATGAAACCAATGTCTTAAGACTTAAAATTAACTACTACTTGAATATTTAAATAAATAGAACTAATACGCTTGGTAAACACTTCAAAAGATTTTGGCAGTAATTTGAGAAATCATTTTAATTAAAAAAAAAATAACTCAAATTTACTGTTTACAAATAGTTTTATAAATTCGAACATATATCTGGAGTTCATTGGATATCCAATATATGCGATAGGATATATAGCCACCAGTACTACATACTAGCTATATATATATATATTATATCTATGCTAATTATCAATAAAAAAAAATACAATACCCTATATATATAAAATTTATAAAGATCCTCGACCATAAATAATATCTATACAATATACACTCTATAACTTATTAATGCAACAAATACAATAGTCATTACACAAAAATTATAGACCTGATCGATTGATAGAGATATAAATATTTACTTGAAAATTAATTGAATTTGACATTTACAAAATATGTCGATCATAAGTGTGCAACAAAATAACTCCAGAACAGGTGGAGTAAAACAGCTGTACTACAAGACGATTGCCTATGTGATTTAAATCAAATCTTTTTAATAAACCAAAAAACTATGATTTTTGACAATTAACACATATGTTATAAAAGAAATATTAAACTGGATGAACGTTTAATTATTTATAAACACAATAAAATCTGCAAACACTTCGAAAAAAAATCAACAATACATAAGCTTACCTGCCAGTTATTCTAGCAACAACCTGGACATAATGCACTTGCAAAATATATGCAGCCACGTTTTAAAATAGCACATATGCATAAATAATTACAATTATAAACTCTATTAATATTAAAAAAACACACCTTTAAAACACCTTTATATTTACTATGGAATAAATTAGCAATATTTTCCCACAACGATAACTTTCACCAATAATTTAAACACAATTAACATTTACTTGTTAATAAATATATAACAAACACTCCTGAACACAAACAGACAGACAACATATAATAAATATGACCGCAGATATATAAGCCAATCAAGACGCTACAACTTAACACCTTGATTGGCAACAATGAACTGAAAGATTATAAAATATCTAATTTTACTATTTATTATGCTTCCAGAATTTAGATTACGCCGTTTTACCCAATCACAACCTTTAAATAATAAATAAAATGATATACATTTATCAATTAATTTATCAAGGCACATATATCACCAGGAACTTTAGAAGAACGAAAATGGTATTCCTTATGAAATCCACTTCATCTCAGAAATATCAATTTCGTTGAAAACCAAAATACTCAATCCAGACCAGAAATAAGATTGGCACTTTCGATTATCACTTGGTTGCTTTGTCAATAAATACTGTATAATATCGAATTTCAGATAGTAGTATACTATATATATGCAAATTTTGTTATATAATTTTCCAATATATATTATATAGTATATATATATCATATTAAAAATCATCTTATATTGATCTGTGATCATAGTACCCTTTTACAAAGCTTTAAACTGAAAATAATAAGAAATATAATAACAAGAAATAATAAACCTTTTACTTACCTATAAAGTATCTCAAACACTAATAGATATTCTAATTTAGCAATTAAAAGTAATAAGAATAAAAATAATATAAAAAGTTATCAATAACAGACAATATAATCCAGATTCAAAACTAAGTTTCAAATAGTTCCTGGTTGTTATTGCACTAAAAATGACAAACATATTTACAATATTTCAACTGGGCCTTTGCAACATCAAATATACATAACAGAAAAATAATATTGCAATGAAATATTAACTTTCTTTAAAATACTATAAATGTAAAGTACTGTTGTATATTTCCAGGTTTTTAAAAGTATTGAATACGTATATAATATATAATTATATTATATATAATATTATATATTATACATTATTTATATATATAATATATTATATAAATATAAATTATAATATATATAATATATTAATAAAATATATATTTACATTTAATATATCATATATATAGATAAATAGATATATTAATATATATCTACTATGAATATATATATATAATATTTATACATTTATATAATAATCTAACTATATAATAATAAATTGCATCAATGAAGGGAATTAAATAGTAACATCAAATTACTAATTTGAACATAAATAAAAAATCATTATTATTTACATATTAAAAATCTTACTTTATCTCTGAAAGATCTTTATTGATAACTTCCTTCATTACTTTGTGCAGCTATGGTGACACTCTATTAAAGCAAGTTCTGCGTAGCTTTTCTCTTCTTGTAGAGTGAAAAAGTATGCTCTAGCCTTTTTCAAGTAGAGAAAATATTTTTTTTTATTCACGTTTGAGTTTTGGATGATGTAAATCCTTAACAATCTAAATGACTGCACATACACAAATTTATTAACAAAAATTCGATAATAATTTACTAAACTATGACATTACTTTACAAAGAGTTATAATAGAGTGCTACATTAATTGTTCTCCAGCTATTTCGAAATTCTCAAGAAAATAAATTAATTCAGGATATCATAATTATTTACAGGAAGACTATTTCAAGAACTATCACTATTTAAATAACAGAAAGTAAAGTTCTTATGCAACTCAAATGATGTGATATGTTTTATTATGTTGATGAAATCTTATCAAAACGAACATCAATTTACCATATGATTAAAGCAGCAGCTATAACTAATAATGAGATGCATGAAATACATTATGGAGAGTGTTCTGAGATAAGTTGAAGATCCTGCTGAACCTATAACACTTTCTATTTCCTTAAAGACTTGAAAGAGATCTTTTTTTTGAAAAAAGATTGGTTTTTATTCATTGCAACTACTCTTCAGCTTCACACACTGCTTTAAAATTCATTAGGATCGGAACAATCTATTCGAAATTGTCTAGAACCGAGTGATTGGTATAATTATTTGCCAATGGATAGACAGAAATATCTTCAATATTTAGATTCTATTAAATAAGGGGAGCACTATTTGCAATCTTAAATAGCACAAAGGTGCATTATCTATTCTTCCAGGGATATAAGTCTTAGACATGTACTTCACATGGATATGAACAGCAATGAAATCATATACGCCACTGGAATTTTCGACAGCCCTTAAACACCTCTAAAGCATTTTCTTCATTTGCTTTACACCATCATATCTTTGTCACCAAAAAAAATCCTTTTTATTTCAGTGTTCGTAAGTATTAATCTCCGATAGAAGAAAAGCGAAACAAAGAACCAAACAGTAAACCACTGGGCTATTAAGACTATCCCAGTCTCAAAACACAATGCTCATGCGATAACAACCTACACGCACTCCTCAAAGGTATCTGATTAATTCATAACAAAGTAATATAATATAATGCTAATACTTACCAAAAAACAATAAAAACTAGACTAATATATAAAACAACAAAACACAATTTTATTGACTAACTTAAATCGATAAAGATATAATTATTATAACAACATGCTATTATCATTAATAAATAGCAAAAGCCCTCACACTCAATGTATGGCTATTCGTCAGAAGTATAATAATACTTATGTAGCCCAACCATCCTAAATACCTATTCACAATCTTTATCTTAAATTTGCAGCGATGATCACTACTCAACAACCTCTGCTGAGATACACATTCTCAAAATTTTATTAACAGAAAACATAAAAAAAATTCTTAAATATCAAGATAATATACGTCTTCTTAATTTTCTTTGTTCCACTGGTCTATCTAATGTGCGATATACTTGATATAAATAATCATTTATAATTATGGTCTCAGTTATTATCCTAATTAACATTATATCGATATCTCCTTGAGAGCAACGCCCACGTTGTATGTCGTTGCTCCCTCTCGAGACAACACACATGCACACACACACACACCAAACACCTGCTTTTCTACAAGAAAACATTGATAGCTCCCTTTCATGAATAGCATCTCCCTATAGCTCTTACCCTCAAAGCCAAAAAAAATCATCTATAATGCAAAATAACACTACATCTACTACCAGATCAAAATTTAATTATATATATATCTATAATAATAAAATATGACCCAATAACTTTCTAATGATTCATTAATCATATATTGATCATATTATATTCTAAATAACATGATATAATAACAATAAATCAATAAAATGACTTTAACTTTATAAATCTTTCCATAGTCTTATATAACCAAATAGACATTAATTAGTAAACCTAGCATTATATAGCTTTTTAAATTATCTTGCTTACCAAACATTTAGATATAAGCACTCTAGAATGCTCATGCTTATAAACATCTAAATCTTTCGTGGTCCACGACTCAACCATCCCCATTACATTCTAGTATCTTTTATTGATAAGAACACAACACTTTATTTACTATTAAATTCATATATGCTTCACTTATCTGTCGTCCGCTAAAATTATTATCAATGAATAATTGAATCTTATGCATTCACATGGTGGCACACTAGCAATTAAAAATACTTACATCTCAATTACACCTTTTTAATTCATCCTTTTCCAGTTTTTATGTGAGGCTTAAGCTATTGGTATAGCTAACTTATTCTTTAAATTATCTAAAATTTATGTCCTCAGAATTCTTTCTCTCTAATTTTTTTACTATTCCATCAAGTTTATCTGTCTGTACTGTTCTCCTCTTCAACTACTTTAACTGAGAACTCCATACAACTCATCATTACCATTTCCTAAATTTAAAAAGACGACTCAACTTCAACTCAGAAAATTAAATGTTAGATATAGCCAGGATAGTCACATTGACTAAAAACAAACCTTCTGGTCTTCTCGACCTGCTAGTTGGTGATGTAACTAAATATAATACGCTACTTGTAACTGTTAACTCAGCTACTCTCGTAAGTCCGTGATTCGTAATATCCTGAGGTAGTAAGTATATAAAGTCTCTCTACTTACACAATCTTACTACGATAAAGACCTTATATAATATTACTCATTGTAACTATAAAAAAGTTCTTAATATTCTATAGATATTTTCTTTTCTCAAGATATTTATTACAGGTATTACTATTAATTTTCCTAACAAGTTCTAGAAAATAGTGTTCCTAATAGTCCGAGAATCTTTATTCTCTTATCACCCCCCTCCCCCAGTTGTTACCTCTTGAGCCTACATAACGGTGATATTTAGCTCGCCATTTTATAAACTTGAATCACTCAAATCTAGTGAGTTCGCCACACATTATATTGTTCCCTTGACAATTAGTAGTTCTGTGAGTAGTAGTGAAATTTTATAGTACAACAATAGATAGATCATCAAATGAAACACTTAGTTATTGATCATTGTAGTAAATATAATAACAGCACAACACTTTGTCAGATAGTTGATATTAATTCTCCATTAAATATACTCTCGGTCCCTCCTAACTCTCTACATATTCTCAACTGAACCCATACATTTTCAAAAACTTAATCTAATGAAATAATAATAATTAATCGAAATTATTACTCCTTCAGTTGTAAATTTCATCATCTTTTAATAAATAATATAATATCAAGTTTTATTAAAATAATACAATTATCAATATAGATATTTTAATTAATCGCATAAGATTAACTGCGATCAGATATATATTTAAGTAACATATGTTCTGACTTAATCCTCTATAGTCTAACACTTACGTCCCAGATCATAACTGCTATAGTTCATATCTATACACTAAACTCTCACTGTAAAAGTCTGGAACACATTCCATTTAATCATTTATCCAAATATCCTCTGATAAAAACTAATTTAAAGCATCATTGTTATCAATCAGGTTTAATTTTTACTTTTTTAAATTGTAGGCTGTGTTGAGGCGGATATATATATATAATATGATATCATATATATATATATTATATATATATATTAATATTTTATATATAATATATATATATTATATATATATATTAAATGATATATATATTATATAGATATATAATATTAATATATATATTATAATTAAGAGTAATTAGATATATTATAATATAGTATATATTAGGTTCATAATTATACCCTTACTATGTAACAGTTGATATGAGTTTTATTTATCCATTTTGTAAATAAAAATCAATAAAAATAAATTTGAAAATTGTTAGAAAAAAAATAAACATGATATGATATTATATATATATATATATTAATATAATAATAACTGTAATATTTTAGTATAAACTGTTATCTAAGAGATCTTTATCCTTATCTAAAAATGAAAACACATTTGGAAGTTAATCTCGCAAGAACGTGTCTAATAATGCATATAATCATCATTAAATAAAACTAAATATATATATAATTCCAAAGAAATAAATAATATAAAATTGTAAATCAAAACAGTAATATAATAAATAACTTTATAGTTACTACAAGAAAAATTAATTTAAAATATTAATTTAAATATCTTGAGTATAAAAGCTAATATTTTATACCACTTATTTAATAGTTAATAATAATACTTAAAATTTAATTAGTGATGAAGGATATTTATCAGTTTCTGCTAATATGTTTATATTAATACATAGAGGAATAAAATTAAAGTATATGTTTATCTCTCATTTTTTTTAAGACTTTTTCATTATTATTTGCATTTTCTAATTAATCATAATTTATCAAGATTTACTTTATAGCAGATTTTGAAAAAAAATTTTCAACACAAAAACACAGACACAGCTAACACACCTCAATACTACTGATATATACAACTACATGAAACCCGGCCCTTATAGCCATCACTATCTACTACTTAATCACGCTACCCATACTCCTTAAATAATAGTAACACACCATCACATCATACATAATCTAGACACATATACTACCTATTTTACACTATGACACCTACCTACATTAGCATAGCACGAAATATCCACCATACTATAATACCTGAGACATACACTTATTAACACCTATCAACCAGTAAGATATAGCACTCTACACTTCGCTCATTTACACAACCAACTACTCGACCAGCACAGGTAAAATAACACGATTCTACACCAATGTGGTTTAAGGCAAGACCGCAACATAGACACTTATATATCACACTTAACACTCACTATCACAGATACACTTACAACTTTAAGACGACTTCCTACAAAACATTACACAACATCAAATACGCTAACTTCTACACAACATGATTACCACACACATACCTACATACTACTACAAACTCCAATCCATTAGTACAACTTTTAATACAGCACCTACACCTCACACACAGCCTATAATAGGACACTTAAACTACACCTACCCATAGACACTTATCAGATACTTACCCAAGACACTGATACAGTACTTATACGCTATATACTCACACGATTATAAAATTATCACATATCAATCACTAATACTAAATACTTAACGAATTATAATACAGAATATATTAATAATTAATAATTATTATAACTTACACACACATACGATTACACGATATTCGATATTTTATTTGATATGTCGGCCATCAGCTTTGAGATGCCTCAACTTATTATGAAAGACGAAAGTCTCAACTTATTGATAAGGCACTTAGCTTTGATGCCTCAACTTTATATAATGTCTACAACTTTAATTGAGGCTGCATCAGCTTTGATTTAGCCTCAACTTTTAGATGCCTCAACTTGAGTGATGGCATTCAACTTTAGATCGTCACCTATTTAGCGTTTGATGGGCTATCAGTACGTTTGCTCGGAGAGTTTTAAAAACAACACAAACTTGTATTGGATGCTCATAAACTGCTCTTTTTGAACATCAGGACTCCCGAGTTTGCATGGCTGTCAACTATTTAAGGATCACGCTGCAGACTTTGATTGGACTCAACTTTGTAGTCAGCTTTATTTTGAATGGTATTCATCTTTGATGGATCATCAGATTATGTCGGTTTTATCTTTGATGGTTCATTTATTGGATAGACTACAGTATTTATTGTGATTTAATGTTTAAAGTTTTTGTTGTATATTATAATCTGCATTTTCCTTTGCTGGTAAGTTTGAAACATCTTTAGAAGAAATAGCAATATCACTATAATATTAGTATTGATGGGTAACGATGTTTCGATTGTTAAAGTATCGATATTGATTTTAGGTCTAAGGTTTGAACCCGAATATATGATTAAAACCTCCAAGGAAAGAAATTTGGAAAAAAAAAACTATGGAATTACAGTGTGCATAGATGACCATTCGTGCTAAGCGAAGTAGAGGTGCTTTGCTCTCCTCAATGTAACACTATCTCACTGACATATAGATAGGATAATTAGTCTACTTAATATCCATGTGAACACCCTATTTTAGCACTGAATCAGCTCACCAGGATTAGTGTAGGCTAATACAAGATGATTAAGACGTCTATTTCTGGTTATCTTGGTGTATTTAACTGATTTGGAGTAGTATAAGATTGCTTTTAGTTATCGTCTTCTATATCACTAACACTTATTGAAGATTAGCATTTTGTTTTTTTCTCTGGCATTATTTCTGCCGCACTAAAATTTATCACATATACACTACATGCCGACCATACGTAACAATACCTCCACCTCTCATACTATAATTCTTCCAATATATTGGGCATTACATGCTGGACCACCAGGGTCGCAGCATGCGCCCTTCCGCAACGAAGGCATCCGAACCCGCGTCTCCCAGCCCTACCACGCGGCGTTACGCTAGCGCAATAGTCACTTGAGCTACGTCAACCAGCCGCCGCGTGCCGCCCGCAGCGCAATTATTTATTCTCAATATAGACAATATATAGATAAAAGTACTTGAATATTATAGAAATAAACTATATTCAAAGAATATATCATTTCTAATATAAAAAGTATATAATAACTATGAGATCATTACATTTTTTAATTTCATATAATACTATAATTATATTAAAAAAGGCATTGTTTAAGAGATTATAAAAGAAAGCAATATTGATTGCGCGGATTACCTATACATAAGAACTTTAGTAAACTCTAATTATACAAAGGTACTAATCGATATATTATTATATTTTCCCCAAAATAATGCTATTTAGATTTAAAACCTATAAATTTTTTTTAATATTGTATATCTAAGAAGAAAAAAAAAGTACAGAAATAAGAATTTTATTGTCAAGACTGTATAATCATAAATGTATAAGTAAAATTAGGATCAAAGTCAGTTGTACGAAATTTATTTAAAAGAAAACATAAGATAACCAGACCAAGACAAGCATAGTTAAAAACGAGTAATAATTTACACTTATATAAGGTAGATTTACCTAGACAACAAAGTGAGTATCATAATAGTATGCTTTTTGTTTATATTTACTGCTTTACTCTTTTATTATAACTTCATTATATGCGCATTACTGCTTATTTTCTAACTTAAAATTGTTTATCATGGAGAGATAACTTAGCAATATACTCTTAAATTAGCTAGTAAATCCAGTAAATCATTAACGCAAGAGTAAAGATGATATATGAAAAGGTATATTATAATATGAAAGTATTAGCCTAAGCATACATAAGGGGAAATTATAATGTATGCTTTATTATACGTCTTTACTGCGTTTAATCTAGAGATATAGTTTTAAGCTTCATATGCTTTACTGCTTTAACTACAATTACATATTTTATATAACATAATATTCACAAACTTTATCAACTTGTATAACCGCAGTAACTCACAAACGGTGTCACATACCATAGCATTCATAGTTGATATTTATTAGTAGTGCTTTTGTATGCTTCCTTATTCCCGCTGTGACCTCTGGTGACTGTTTTAACTCATTAGGGCATAGATGTACATACGCTCTTCTCCACTCACTCGCTTCTTCTCATATCCTCATCACTCACCTCTGCCTCACTCTCTCACACTGCTTTTCCGCTCACATCAATAAATCACCATCTCTTTTATCTCATACCCACTCTCATTACTTCTCCTCCTCTTAGATCTCCTTTATATACATCATCATTTCTACTTTCCTCTTTCTCTCGCCTTTAACTTCTTTACTTATCCCTTCTCCATCCTATCTATCCATACTTTCATACACTTTAATTCTACATCTCTGTCATCCATTCATCTCCAATAATGCCCATACTCTCACATCATAATCATTCCCTTTTCTTTCTCACTTATTCCCACAATATCCACTTTCTACTATTACACTACTTCTCCTCTCTATTCATCCTTAATTCTTTTATCCGCTTCCTTATTCATTATTTAACCCTACACTCAATAAATCTCGCTCCAACCCCTTCATCGCAAATACTTTTTCATATTCTATTCTCGAATTTTTATGTCTCATTCAACTCTCCTCACTCTGTCAACTACACCAATTACACACTCCGTCTGTATTACATCAAAAAAAAATGATTACTTTTTATCAAAGCTTATTTACTATCTTCAATCTCAACTTCTGTTGATAAATCCCCCACTTTTCATTACTTACTCTAAAACACCCGACTCACAACCATCATACATTCCATCTCACAACACAATGTCTCAATCATTCTCTATCAACATACGCCACACACATCTAATACACACCAATAACACACACCACATAACTAGTCAGCACACTTCGTTTACTTTCTTATAAAACATACAATACCTCACACACATCAACTCACGCTTCGACCCTCCCTTGCCTTCATGTCCTCACTCCTCAATAAACACTAAGAGTTATACTATTTCTTACATTTAATAAAAGCACCTTTTTGTCTCCGCACACTCTTTCTCTCATCAACTCCTCTCTACCAAAAATAACACTCTAGATCCATCTCGCTTTCATTCGCACTTACCTGCACTCATATTTAACTGGACACTATTAATCATTCTCTCAACAGTTTATCTTCTAACTTACCCTACTTGGCTTCCCTAATATTTACACTAAGTACCACTCACCTCCCTCACCTCCTCTCTACTCATCTCCTTTACAAACATCTCCTTTATAGACAAAATCGAAAAATACAAAGGCGACCATACACACCTCGGCCCGTCTCTTCACACCCACAATCATTTCATCTTCACCTAACTCACGTTCAATACTAATCTATATCATTTCCTTAATAAAATATGTAGCTCCAGAAAGGCTTTGTTTTTTACCATCATATCAATATTAGCCTCTTCTAACTTCCAAGACACTAATTCTCAATACTCACACTCTTCTCCAACAAATTTTCACCGACCAATATTCACTTTTATTAATATGCTTATACTATACAAATCTTAAACTAATAAATTAACCCATCTGACTCAACTTCTCTAAAGCAATAAATCATTGCACTCATACCTAAGCTTTATCATCCAACAATACGGCTAGTAAGATAGTCAGTGAAGACCACTTTGGCCACACACCCTAGGCTAACGCCCTCTCACTACACCTCCTGTTTTCCCCAAGCACGGCGATTCCCGTCCCGCTTTATGTTCATATATGAAACCTTACCTCCACTCTCTCTCTCACACTACATCATCTTTAGAACCATGGTAGTACTATACTACAGTTATTACAACATTTCCTTAACAAACACATAAGCTTTCTTACTCTAACAGCTAAGCTCTATAACTTTTTCACACATACTATATGTTCCATCCTCTTATACCACTTCCACCAGTCATTTACTTTAGCGAATGGTATCTCATATTTATAAGCAAATCCAACCTCTATCATGTCACTTACATTTATATTATTCGATCGATGAATTGTTACATTATTCTACAAACGTTTTATGGTGTATATAACAATTGGATTTTATTATACAACTCCATTCCTTCCAACTCCTATCTATTTATAATCATTTATCATATCTGCTAATTCTTATCATTGATTCTACATCCCCACACTCTAGAGCTATATCGAGCAACCATTACTTTAATCTCCGCTATGCGCTCTTCACAAGATCTAACAATTACAAGCTTGAGTCTTTTTTTCTTCTTCTCAAAATGTGGCAAAATACGCTCTTCACTTCTCAGGCCTCCCACAAATTTTAGATACATCCCCCCTTCTTATTTCCTTCTACTCTTACCTTCCCAGGGGCAATCCTCCTGACCTGTTAGCCTCCCCCCACCCACAACTATCCCATTTAAGATCACATCACTTAATATTTCAAAGTAACTTCCACCCCTCTTTCACTCGCTTACAAAAGTGTTGCAACCCATAATAACTTACGTACGCTCCATAATCACACTTTTCACGCCGCCTCTTACATTCCGCCTGAATATACACGTCCTCTCTCCCATGATATCCGCCTTGCTACCTTTTTTTTTAAAGACTCCTCCTCAGAAATCAATCCTAGTCCCGATTCGCAAAATCATATCCTCACTCACCTTTCTACACACCTTCCATCTTTTCTCTTCTCTTCGCCCTCTTCACCGCCCTTGCGTCCACTCTAACCCCTCTTATATTCCTTCCAGGCTTTCCTCTCTCCTACGTATCGCAAACCAAATATTTTTGAAGACCGACTCCCATTAGTTATTCACGCATCCTCCTTCATACTACTACTACATTTCCATACTGAAATCACTCCTCGGTTCCACTTCTTACCCAACCCTTTGTTAAGTATCCCTAGTCGCAGTAGCACTCTTGACAAGATTAAGGGCACTAACTTTTTTCTCTAATTTACTTTCAGTTGCGACCAGGAGTACCCTCTATCCATCCTACTTACGACCGATCGTTCACTGTGATTGGGCTCGCACCATATCACTTATTTCTTACTCGCATTTATCGGCTACTCCTCTCATCACTATGTCAAATAATCAATATTTTTCTCACTTATCATACCACACTGAGCCTTTACTTGCTGAATTGATATTTGAAAATCGTATATATGATTCTAGGGTGTGATTATAGATCCCCATACTCATCTTCACTCATATTACTCCCCTTTCACTCCGTTATTATCGTGTCTAAAACCCTGTCCTCGCCACTCACTAGTTATACCACGCTGAACTTCTCAACCAAATATAAGTGATGTCTCATTATCACATTCCAAGTGCCCTCGTCACCTCTTAATACACATTCACTCTTAGCTTTATGATCATGTGCTCTATCCTTGGCCCATGTACACACACATATCCCAGTACCGCCCTCCCCCCCGTATGATGCATCCCTCGACATTTAACACAGACATGCTTAACCCTAGTACTGTTATGCAGGATAGTTTGCTAAGGTATTCATAATCTTAATATATAAAAAGAAAATCACGTAATATGGTCAAATGTAAATTTTTGAGTTCAAGTGTGCTACTCCAATTCACACTAAGGTATTATAAATATAAATATCGAATAAGACACGATAATGATGAATGAGTCCCAGATGAATTACTTTACTGTTAATATGTATAAACACACTGTAAAAAGTGAGTTAGGCTACTAACCCGAACTTGAACTTTTAATAAATCAAGTCAGCTTATTAAAATACTTTCCCAAAACAGTATTAGCCTGAGCGAAGATGAATACCTAAACGTATAAGGACAATTCGTATACATCTAGGCAATTTTATAAACGCCAATAAACAATAATCAGTTTATGAAATAGTATAGATATATAATGTAGCGATAGAAGATAAATAAATGAAACCAGCCGTATATTGAACCTACATTCAATGGCTAATTGGATACATATTTCAGGTCCATAACGTGAAGCTTAGCTGAAATTAATATGGCAGAGGTATAGTAGGTCGTGAGTGTTAATACCAGTGATATAGATAAGTAATGAAGATAAGACATATATACTATTGATAGTATCATAATTACTGTGACCGTAACGTTCAATATACATGGTTATGCCTAGAGAATACTACGCACTTTAATATAAGAATAATTCTGGCAGATATGATTACTTCCGATCATTATCGACCGCTTCCTAATTATCTATATGAGCGATTGGTACATGAATAATTTCAATCTATTACTACGATTATACTTAGAGAAAACCTATGGCAATGAATAGTATTTATGCAGTAGTGAATACCATGAAATGTTATAATACTAGATATAATATTACTTAATTTGAATCTGATAGAGGAACTTTATTTACATAGTGTACTATCTGTGAAGTTAGGTTGATTAAATGAGACAGTGAAAACTTATATCTATACGATAATGATTTATTAATAATGATTGTGCCATATTGATAATAAGATATAGATAGTTTTAATAAGAAGTAGTTCGCAATACATCAAGTGATGAAAAATGTTTATTTAGTAGATCTTAATTATTAATAATATATTCTTATGCTATTTATATATTTAGTTGTACCATCACTATATATATATATATATAATATAATATAATTCCTAATCAGTTCTAAAATCTGTCTAGCTTCATTCCAGATGTTACGTGTTGTATTATATATTCCGTTTTTTTTTATTTATTTTATTTATATTATGTATTTATCTACTTTTATTTTTAATTTTCTTGAGTGTTTTTATTTATTTTAGTATTGTAGCGTATTTTATAATAAGTATAAGTGTCATGAATCTCACGTTTTAATGTGATTACGTTTTCAAAAGGGTTAAAACAATATATATTAACATAATATAATCCTAGTAGACTGGACAGAGATTATTAAGAGTTATTATATATTAATAGAGATATATAATATAATAATATATTATATATATACTATAATATATAATATATTATATATATTATATAATATATAATTATATATATGATATATATTAATATAATATTATATATATTATTAGTATATAATATATATATACTATTAAATATATAATATATATATAATATATATAATATAGTATAATAATAATATATATATAGATATTATATATAGATATATAATAATTATAATATTAATTATATATTAATTATATATATATATAATAAGTATATACTAATTAATAATAATATAATATTAATATATAATATATATATTATTATATAGTATATTAATATCAGTGCACATACATATATCCTAATGTATATATATGTATGAATATATAGATGTAATTATATATATATAGATTAAATATATATATATATTATATATATTATTAATATAATCGTTGATATTTTTGTATAAACATTTATATAAATCAAAATATAAATTTAAAAAAAAAAAAATAGAAAACAAAATATATAATTTATTTAAAATAGATATTATATATATATATAATATAGATTATACATATATATATACTATATACTAATATATTATATATAGTATAATTATATATATATAGTATATATAAGATAATAATATAATAATATATATATACGATAATATTATTTAAAACATATATAGTATTAATATAATATTAAAATCAAATTAAGTTAATGATATATATAAAATCTTAGATTATATATAATATTATAGTTAAAAGTAAATTTTATTATCCTGTACTTATTATTATTTACTTATTACTGGTAATTAAATTATTATTTCATGTAATAATAGTTTAGCTTTTCCTTTGTAGTTAGATAAATTATATGTAAGTATATTTGATTTCTGTATCACATAATTAGTTAAAAATAAACTAACGTATTAGTGACTTCAAGTTATAATTGTAATAACATTTACATAGTTTTGCCTCCACACCACCAATGAGTTATTATTAGAGCCACAGAGAGCGATAAAATGAGATGTCTCTATCCTAGAATCCACATACGATGTCTATAGAGATTAAAAGGATTACTCCGGGCGACTTTCTACACACATTAATGTCAGTCAACACACTCGACTTCGTCCGCTTGCCTTTACCTAGCCTTAAATGAGATGTTCACTCCTGTTAACGAGATAAGAGATCCAGGAGATGTGATGTACGAGTTAGATCGAAAATATATTATAAAAGAGCATGAGAACAGTGAAGAGAGACATGATTCTAATTCTTTGGTCTATAGACTGGATATTACTTTTTGACCTGAGTATTAGGCCTAAATCACCCCGAGATACAAAAAATATTTAACTAATATTTAGCCTAAATATTGAACGCGCAGATAATAGAGTAGATATGATTCAGAGACCAGTCTTATGTGTTCTTTTCAACTTCTCAGACAATCACTCGTAACGCTTCTTGTAATATAGACCTACTCATATTGTATCCTATACTGAGTTTAGTCGCCTAGACAATTTCTCACCACCGCGCCCCTTCTAACTCTCTTAGTCAAAACATAACTGCCAGTTCTTTTTCATGTTTAATAAAATTTCTAAGGCTCGTGCAGAACTACAGTATGTGTTTCCAACACATATTTATATACAAGAACAGAGTTTCAGTTTTACGCTCAATATCTTTAAGGCAGTAGTGACACCCTCTGACGCTCTATGTGTTTGTTACGTCCGTCTGTTGGATGCTCAATCTTCATACTTGTCACACTGCTATATTTAGATAATAAGAGAGATGAGATCTGGAGGACACTCATGTTCATTTCAAATAGTATAATTATCTATTATTCTAATACTTAATATATGTGAAATACATTCGTTAATATTTCATTTTATAACGGTTAACACTCTGGAAGTATCAGGGCATGGTCGAACCTCTGTTTTCAAGGAAATTATGTTTAGGTGTATAATTTAGTTATTTTAATAATACTATAACTCACTGGAAAAGATTATTAATATTAATATAATGTACTATAATTGTATTCAAAGAAGACAGTAAACTATTATATTTTGTTATATTTTATACTATTTATATTATAACTTATTACATGGCTAAAGATGATATAAAGTTACTAAGTCAAATAGAACAAAATACGGTTTATAGCCTACATTTAAGATTGGTGCAAAGAGAGCTTGACTATAGTGAGGCATGCCATCTTAGAATTTACTGATTTAATTGCTTTAATGTACTTAAATATATGTTTAATAAAAATTATCATAAAATTTAGTTAAAAATTTATTATTTAAAAACTTATTTAGTAAAATTACGTACGCCGCACATCAGAATGTAGATAAAAAGAGTTTATAAACAAAAAGTTACTTACAGCCTAACTCACAACTACAATTCCTTTGTTCAACAGATATATGATCTGATTTAGCCCCGTGATAGAGAAAGTATCTCTCTAAGAAATCTGAAAAATAGTATGTATATAATTGATCATAGAGTAGTAAAGCTCTAACCATGACGTGATAGATTCTAATTTAAAAAAGCATAAAATATTTGTTATTTAATAAATTATTACTCTGGATTGTCTCTACAAATAGAAACTATAAATATTGAATCTAATTGTATCTCTCATTACAAAGGATGACACTGTTAGACTATGTATCGTATATGTCGATAGGCGTGTGATAGAACTTACATTAGTTTGTAAGTGTATTGCGTCGGGGTGTGTGAAAATATGTGATCGATTGTGGTAAGAGTGTGTGATACATAATAATAAAAATATATTAATATTAACAAAAAATTGATTCCTATAATATATATAGAGAGAGAACACATATAATATAAGATCTTAATTTAAATCAAATTACTCGTGATAACATAATATAAATATATGAAATTATTAGAGAATAGATAGATATATATGTTATAAATAGATTGATAATAGAGTAGCATTGAAATTCATACATGAATAATGATATATTAGACATGAAAGCTGATAACTAAATAATATATACAAGCACTCCCCAATATCATCAAAAAATAAATAATACAAATTAGAGCAATAATAATAAATAATACTCACACACTGGAAATAATTAAATACACAAGTTTATGTATTATATAGAACAAACACTAAAAAAATAAGTGTAACAAATATATATTTTGCACTGACTCTATGTTAGTTTATATCCCCGGTGTTGATTTCTCTGAGTGGAATTTGTTAAAAAGACCAAGAAGTTTCTAATTTTTTAGCCAAAAATTACTGATGTTTTTATAGCTAGTGCATATATCAGCCTTAGAGATAATTATTTATGAGTCGAGAGATTCTAATATCACAAACTCGAAATAATGCAATGACAGTGGTGATACCAATCCAATAAGCCTAATATCGTATCCCACTTTTTTTCTAGGCCACACAATCTTCGTTTATTGATTTGTAGAGCACTCATTTCCTGGCTTGTTTAACCGAATATGTAATTCTTACCAAAAGCTTCATTGATGTGTTTTTAATTAATTATGCAGAATATAAGAGAACATATTTAGAGTTACTTTTTATATAACTCTAGCCCATTACAGATAGCCTAGTAATATTTACAGGCGCTATATATAAGCAAGTTACTGAATCCGGCTAGTTGCTATGAGTCCATTATTCTAGATTATAATTTTGAGTAGTATACTGGCACTCTAATAGCATTTATATATGTTATATAGAAAATAGTGTTATCAAAAATATACTTATTGGTTGTTTTTATAAGCAAATTTAGTTTTCAGCATAAAATAAGTATAATAGCCACACACGGTATAATGCCTAATGAAAGAATAAAAACCATAATTATAAGATAAAGTGATGAACTAGCATTTCCTTCCTGATGCTTACAAGCCCCTAGAAGAAATGTAACAGTCCTTTGACTACGGTTGATTTACTGTTTACTGCTTTAAGTCTGTAAAGTAGATGTTTTGTGTGAACTGAAGAAGATGTTAGAAGATAAAAAATTTAGCTAAAATTTATATAACTATGTTCAATTAAGTAAATATAACAAGATGCAGACTCTGTTTTGTTTCTTCTATGACTATGTGACAGACTCTTTCAACTGAGATCTTACATAATATCTAAAAATAAATTCGACGATAAATTATAGACGTATTTATTGTAAATGGACCCATCTATGCTAAAAAATTATAAATGTATGTTCTAGTATATGGTTAACATCATTCTCGAGTGCGCACAAAAATAAATGTTGATAAAAGTAATATAGATATATTGAAAAATAGTTTAAGTAATGAAACAATGAGAATGTATTTTTGAAAATTTAGACTAAAATTTTTGAAGTTATAGATGTACTTACTCTCTCAGAACTGACAAGAAATACTATACTGACCCTCTCCTCGAACATAAAATATCGTTTTTATGAGCGTCATTATACAGATATGCACTGAAGACATAATTATTTCTACTGCGGGGTGCGGCTCGCGGTCAGTGGCAGGTTCCTAATATATCCGGCTGAAAAATTGCGGAAATATATTTGACTGCGTCCATGGTTAGGATGCGGCAGCGCGGCGTGCGAGACTAGGAATCAGCCCCAGCCAAAGAACCAACGACCTATTGATGCGTATGACCCTTTATACTAAAGAGAGTAAGAGTCCTCTCGCTGACGAGGAGCGGCATGCCTGCGCCTTAGTCTATCCACGCCTCACTCAAGCAGGAGTGAACCGGTCGGATGGGAAGACGGATTGTAATCATCTCTCACACGGCCTTTCTCTCGCGTCATGATAGCTACGTAGGACAGGTAGGCTAGAAAAGGCTCTAAGAATATAGGACTATATTTTTCCCCCCCTCTCCAGAAGTCATAGTAAGGAAGGTCTATCGCAACTAGCCCACTCCCGCTCGTTGGATATTAGATGGATACACCAAATGACTTCTTGCCAGTGAGCGTCCTCCTCCGCCCTACTCTACCATTACGGTTATGAGGAAGCCGTAGGCTTCACATATATCTAGGTTGCTCCTCAGTCTTGTGTCAGGGTCCCTTACATGACGCGGTTTAAGCCGATATAACAGAACTTAAACTCATACTAGTATGTTCAATACTTAGCATCTACTTTATGTGTTATATAATAAATACGCCCTAATCCGAACAGCGTTTCAAAAATACATAAAAATAATAAAAAAAAACATATTCGTGTGTTCATACGCACACCATTTAGGGCTATCTCTCCAGATCTCATGGAGACACTGTCATTGTGATGATTCAGCCTAACCATACACAAGTTGAACAATCCACATAAATAATACCACATACCCTCTGTAGAGATCATACAGTATTTAGTTGAATTTGCCCGCAGCTCCCCGTTAAACCCGAGGTAAAAACAACACAACGACTCGACCGTCATCAACAGACTGAACCCATCAAAGCCTGACGCCACACAAAGATTAAGCCACTCACAAGCGCTCGAGATGACACAAGTTGAGCCATCAACAGCTTGAGCCGCACAGCAAGTTGATGCCATCAAAGTTGAGCGCACTTCCAAAACGCTGAAGCACTCAAAGACTATAGTCATCTAAAAGTTGAAGCACAAATCACAAACTTCTGAGGGCATCCAAAGCTTTTTGCAGGCACTTACAAGTTGAGCATCACCAAGTCTTCGACGACACTCAAGTCTGAGGCATCAAAGCCTGAGGCCTCAAAAGTCCGAGGACATCATACAGTTGAGGGCAGTCAAAGCTGAGCGCCTTAAAAATTCGACTGTCCGAGATACGTGTGCTCGCTGTCCGTAAGCTATATCTGGTTCTGTTTGTTTGTATGGTGGCGTTTAGTCAGTTAAGCTCGTTCAAGCTCGTTACATGTCGTGCTAATGAGGTACAGTCGTCAAGGGTCTATCAGGCAAGTCGATCAATAAACTGATGTCTATAGGCCTGTACTAACCACCGTTGTGATAGCGATGTAGTCGTAGACCATGTCCATACCAGATGTACCTATGCCTGGGTTTGTCAGGCCTTTGACTAGGATGCTATAGTGTGTTATCTGGATTGAATCGTGAGCGTAGTGCTTATCAGTAGACACGTGTTGTGCGTTATATCTATGACTATGTTGTGCCTCCGTGGTTAATAAGCGTAATGTAAGTGTTTATCTGCTATGTGTGAGCTGTCAAGTGTCTAGCTATATGATAAAGATGTCTATCGGATTAATTGGGTGTCAATTGTTGTGGGATACTGATTATCTTGATATGATGTTGATTGTAGGTGTGTCGTGTGAAAGCGTTAAATGTGAAGCGTCGTATCACTCCTGCTTAGATCGTGAGTGTATATGTGTATAGTCTATGGTATTATGCGGTCATATTACTGCTATATACATATATATACTATGTATGCGTGGGCTGTAAGGTGCTAGGTGTATGTGCTCCCCTAGGTAATAGTAGCCCCACTGTATAGTGTGTGTGTGCTGTTGGTGTAGGTGTAGAGTGTTAATTAGTTAGTAGCTCAGGGCGTGAGTATGATAGTATAATAAGTCAGTCCTAGTGGGTGAGTGCGTGATGTGTATGCTATCTACTCCCGGTATGTGTAGTGATGTGTGTGCTGACTAGCTAGTGATGCTGGTGATATACTATATGCTACTATTCATACTATAATACTATACATATATTCAACTATAAATACTAATATTTAATGAGTGTGAGCTCACACTGTGCTCCTGTATACGTGGGACATTAGCTGATGCTATGTCGTGTGTGTGTACAATGTGACATTTGAGCTAGCTGAGTATAACGTAAGAGCTGATAATCGTCACCTCACACCTCAACAATTAGTATAGCGAATAATCCGCTACAAAATATCCCCAAATAATAAGTAGTAGAATTCCGAATATACAATCCTATATATATATATATAATATATATAATCATATATATAAGCATAATCTCACAAGCATATAACTTAATCCAAAATCTTTATACACATCTAAAACTATCGACATATGTTCATTTAATTCTCTATCACGATAATATATAATATTCTAGCATCTAAGAAGTAATTATTAGTTACTTCTCCCCCCTCCACCCTTTGCATTTAATTCCCCTTTGATAATCTCACCTTAACTCCAGATATAGTTGGAATTTCTAATTTAGTAATAAGGTTTATTATGTTAATAAATAATATCAATTTTATCAGTATTTAGTATAGATCAGTACTGTATTCATTATTATGATATTCTTTATTAAATATGCTCATATTCTTCCAACCAATTTCATTGTTTCATTAAACTTATTAGATCTCGTAATACATGTATATAGCGATTTTCGGCATAGTGATATTATCTTCATATTGTACCTCTTTTTTTAAAACGTTAAAATTTTGTAAAAAAGCACCATGATTGCGTTTTACATACTAGGTGAGGGAAAAAAAGCTCATAGATTAAATTTACTGACGAAATTTTTAACTACATTCTATTTGTTATCATCGTTTTGTAGAACTTCATGACAATCAGAAATACGGGCAAGGATTTGAACTAACTACTCATACTTATTATAGATATTATTATACGTATATGTACTATTATAGATATACTATATATATTATTTAATATACCTACTATATTTTTATTGTGTTGAATCTTTATAGAACCATATTTTATTATATCTATATATACTTATTATCTCACTATTAATATATTATATAAAAATATATATACCTATACCTATACTATATATTATCATATACTTATAATATAATATAATATATACTATTTAACTATAGTATACTATAGTAAATATACTGCCTTATTATATATATACACTCATAATATCAGATATCATATATAACCTAGGTATATATGATACTATACGCTATTAATAATACTAAATAAACAATTATTATCTATATTAATTGCCTATCATATATATTTATCATCAATATATTATATATTATCGTTACATATATATAATTTATATATTCATAAATCATTCTACATTACAGAACTTTAATTTGACTTCTTAAGTTAAGAATGTATATATTTCTGTTAAATATAATTTTTAGGTTAATTAATGTATATCATTCATACTATCTTAAATTATTCGTATTCTCTCTTCCCAAGTCTTACTTTCCAAGTCATGTAACTTTAGTGATATATAATAGTCACATGTATAGATAAATGCTACTCAATATAACTCTAAATATAATCAGTATATCATAATATATATTATAATTACATTTATTAGTATTATTATTGCTACTACTAATAGGGATAAATAACTATATTAGGGTTAAATATCGTGAATAGTATTGCGTTATAGATTCTTAATTGCTTACTTTCGAGAATAAATATAAAACAATGCGTGAAATCCTGTTATAACATTTCGCTTATATCAGATTAGGCTATACTGTTAATTTTTATACGAATTAAATTATCGAGAATCAACTGATTTTTCGTTACGCGATAGTGAACTTCATAGGTACTTAGTATACAGTCTCATCGCGAACCATTTTGCGTCGTTTAATAGGTTAGCAATCACTAAGTCATATTTTACTCTGACTATAATTAGTATGTATATAAATACATACTACAAAAATGCACAATCAACAATTGACCAGTAATTTTTATTTAAAAACTAAAAAAGTGAAGGTAATGCGCTTAAATCTTTATGTATTTTATTGATTTATTTGATATTAAATGTAATTTTTAGAGTCAATAATTTCCAAATGATTTATGGCCAGTATTTAGATAGACTACTACTTTAATTAGCTACCAATCTTAAGCTCGTTCAAAATAAGTTATAATATTGTTATCTCTTCTTTTTATAAGTTCTACTTGAAGCTATGTATATCCCTATTTTATGTAGGAGTAGTTATGGTTGATAGCTTTCCTAAATTATTAGTATTAAATGCCTCCGTTATATGTAAGGATTATTATTAATATTATTAGTTGAATGGTATTTGATATAATGTAAGTGAAATGTAAGTATGATAGTATAGTACTCGTTGAGTAACTCTGAGATTTCTCGATGCGTTATTCAAGAATACCCACCTCCGGTAACTACATGGTGTTGGTCACACCTGAATGATAGTGATAGATATAGTGTGTGTGCTGTGTGATGAATAGAGAATGGAGAAAGGAGCGGATCGGAAGTCCCAGTCGGAGTCGGTGTGGTGTGTGTGTGTGTGAGGCCAAGCATACATAGGAATGTATGTGCATAGGAATTCATGGGATAAAAGCAAGTAGAAAGTATAAGAGTCGTATCTAGAGAAGAGTATATGCGTGATAGACGAAGGAATCGAGTTCTAAATATATATATAATACTATAGGAAAAATGAAACACCCCGCTCCCAAACGCACCGCACAAGTACACTACGCTCCGCACCGCATCTCTGCAGCTATACTACTAAACACTCAGCACCGCACCCACCATATACCGTTATGATAACGGTAGTGAAATAGTTACACATTAGTAATTCTCTTCCTTCTATTCCTGTAGGCCATATATTTTGATACGTAGTGAGTAGATATATATCTTATTATTTATTTTATTCGTAACATTTTGCTCGTTAATGTCTTATTGAGTTTATTATCTATAGTTCTCATATATGCTACCTCCTACTGTATAGAGTTATTAATGGGTTGATCATATTTATTAATATGCCCTCGAGACTTTTTATAAGTAGACTGTAAGTCTGAGTCAAGGTTGTTCGGACAGGTATGCGGCAGCTCGACTTGTGTTATTGTATAGGGTACGTATGGAGCTCTAAGAATACTTATCGCTGATTGAATGTGAACTTTCTCTATAACGGTTGTAAGATTGTAGAGTATTAAATCCTTCGTACATATGAGTGTTATTCCTTAAATATTACGATTATTTTCTTAATTTTACATTGATTATATAATTAATACTATCTTGTATCTATTTGGCCTATTTTCCAATAAATATAAATTGTGATTGTAATTCCACAATCTTTAATATTCTTTGTTAAATAAATAAAGCAGTCCCTTTATTGAGTCATATTTTCCTCAATTAAATAAAGCATGCGTTCTATTGAATTAATGTTATTATTAGATTATTAATTATTATGTGATATTTATAAGGTTTTTATTACTTTTGAGTGAGAGCTTATAGTTAGATAGTTTATGTTTTCGTTTAAGCTCTGATAAATAAATGAGTTCCAGATGATGTATCGTTCATTTTATAACTTGGTATTTACGTTGATATTATTATTGATTATTATTTGATTATTGATTATTATTAATTGATTAATATTATTATTATTGATTGTTATTATTTATTATTTGATTTTAATTATTGATTCTGTATGTAGTTATTCATTAGGTTATTATGTAGTTAGTTATTGCAGTGTATTATTATAGTTATTATTGATTCATTATTAAAGCAAATTTAATATTAATATTTATTTTCAAACCTTTATGTTTTCGTTTAAGCTCTGATAAATAAATGAGTTGCAGACGATGTCTCGTTATTGGTGGAGAATATAATGATTACTTCTACAACGAGGTGGTTAATCCTCCTGGAGGAGGAGTTCAGGGGGCCGGGTTTTATGATGCGGGGCTGCAGAGGATGCCAATACAATGGTCGCATAAGTTTAGTAGCACGTTCCAGTTTCAGATATTAGTGTGAAATTCTACCTTGCAAGTTTGTTATTTCGTTTATTGGTGGTAGTTGGAAATTGCGATTAAATCATGTGGTACTGATATTAGAGTAGCGAAATTGTATTTTGGCACTCTGGATATGTGATTGGAAGTGATGTTTTGAAATTAATGGTTTAAAACAATTTTTAAGGCGATCTCTTTCTATTACAAATGATCTGTACACTTGTTGATTGAATTAACTAAAGTTTGTAACGGCAATTCGCCCCAAGAAAGTCATATTGAATGTTTTTCTGTTACCTACAGTTTGGACGCTGTTCATGCGGTAAAGAGCATTCAAGCAATCACAAAAAAAAAAGAATTATCAATTCTTGTTCTTAAACATATGACCGAAAAAAAAAACTGTTTATCCATCCATTTAGAACATGGATTAAAATTTTTGTTAGCATTGATCACCAGAGATGAATAATGAGGTAAGAATGATATCGCTTGTGGATCTATCATTGGTGGGAAAAAAAATATAGCATACAATTTTTTTTTTTTCATTTTGGCAATATTTTCTATCGAAGTTTTCTAATAACGTTTTTATTTGCGCATGTTTTAGCCGCTGTTCACATTAAAATTATATATATGACTACTATATATACTATATGATATATATATATATATATATATATATATTATATATATATATAATAGTATATATATATACTAGTATATATAAATATATAGGTATATATATATAAGTATATAATATAGTATGCAGTATACTAATTTATAGGAAAGAATAGCTATATATATATATATAGTATCAGTATATTTCATATAAGTATATATATATATTATTCTTATAATATATATATAGTATAATATATATATATATATATATATATATATACTATCTATATTAATATATATAATACTATATATATATATGATATATATTTGCAATTTAAGTTTTTGAATGTAATCCGCGCGTGGAACCCAAGCGACAACAGCTGTAAAAAAAGCTGTTGGCGAGAAGGATACATAGAAAAGAAGCTAACGTACAATGTTAAATCCTCAAGGCACCGCAGATTAGGGATTGTGTAGGGTTGTCTCAGGTAAACAATCCACTTAGGTTGCTGGTGAAACCAATTCAATCCCATCAAAATTTGGTTTAATAGGGGGATTCGTGTTATTTCTCTTATTTTTATAAGGATTATTAGATAGTCAATTTATTAGATCTATGGTTAATTATTCATTTTATTTATTTGTTCTTCTATTTATTTATTTATTTTTTTTAGGAAAGTTGAGAGAGTTAGTTTAAGGGGTAAGATTTGGGACGGGTAATATTTTAGTAAAGTTATTATTAATTAAACAAAGTAACAGTATTCCGCAGTGTGTGTCGGAGATGTAGGCCTCCTTGATTTGGCCTTAAATTCTGGTTCTCGCCCAAACTGGCCGGTACGAATTTTGATGTGAGCCTGGCTGACCTTTGTCCTAGGAGGGATTATATATTATATTTTTAATATATATATATATATATTATATATATAATATATATAGTAGTATATATATAGTATATATAATATGATACTATATATGTAGTATATACAGTAGTATACCTACATAATACATATATGATATATATACATGTATATATATATATATATATATATATATATATATATATATACTATATATATATATATATATATATATCTTATAATATACTAACTAATACATTCCACTAACTTATCAAACATCAACTTCTTACTTGTTGTAACCAATTTATATGAGGGGGAAAAAGCCCCTATTAAATTTTGAATCATCGTGTACTAAACCACTCTGAATGATCTGAAAATTGTTAATCTTTAAAAACTTATTATAATAATATTATTATTAAATTTTAAAATGTTAAAATTCTTTAATTTATTTCCTTTTTTAAAAATTTGATTTTTACTTATATAAATATATATATTAAAAAAAAGTTTTTTTATGAAACAACAAGAAACATCCAAACCGGCTTGTCCTACGGTCAATCCAAAGTGGGAAAAATCCGCAAAAAGGGAATGCCATAGACTCTCGGGACAACGTTTTGGGAAGACAATTTCGCGCCGGACTGAGGATTTAGCGGGTACTTGGACAAAGAGCGCAAAAGATACGTTTCGAAGAATAAAAAAAAAAAAAAAAAATCTTTTTTGCTTCCCCTTTTTTTAAGTTTTTTTTTTTAGATTTTTTTTTGTTTTCCGTCTACCGATTTTTTTTGAATGCTTTTTTTAGCATCTCTTCTGGACTGATTTTCTGTAAATTTCTTTAGAAAAAGTTTCCTTAGTACAGGATGAATTTGTTGGTTTGTAGAACTGAAAGACAGGTTTTTTCCGATGTTGTTTTAATATTAAATAATAGGAAAATTGTTTAATTCACGGAAAATTTGTTTATCAAAGTTATTGTAATGTGAAGATTATTATTTAAACCAATTTTGTGACAATAATATATATAACGGTATACTATATATATATATTATATAGTATTATATATATATATATAATATATATTACTATTGTTATATATATATTACATATATATTATTAGTATATTTAATATATATATATATATTATCATACTATAGCTATATATATATATATAGTATATATATAATATATTATAATAGATATATATTATATAATTATATATACATAATATACTATATTTATAATATTATATATATAGTTGATATATATATAGTATATAGTATATAGTATATATATATATATATACTATATGATATATATATATTTTTTATACTAATATATATATAATATATTATGTAATATAATATATATATATATATATATATATATCATATATATATATATATTATATATATATAATGATTATATATATATATATATCGTAGTATATATATAGTATATAATATAATATATATATTAATATATGATATATAATATATAATATATATAATAGTATATAGTATATATACTATAGTACTATATATATATATATATATATACGTATAAATAATATATATTATATATATATTTATATATATATACTATATATAGTATATACTATATATAATATATTCTATATATATATATATATATATATATATATATATATATATATATATTATTATATTATTAATAATATATATATTATATATATATTTATATATATATATATATATATAGTATATATATAATATATATATATACTATACTATTATATATAGTATATATATTAATATATATATATAATAGATATATTATATAATAATACATCTATATATATATAGTATATATATATATATATATATATAATAAAATATAATATGTTTATATTACATTCTACTTATTGTATATCAGTAATATATATATATATATATATTAATATATATTATATATAATATATAGTATATATATATATATATTATATATAATATATATATATATATATATATATGTATATATATGTATATATATATATATAATATATATATATATAATATATATATATATATATATATATAATATATATATATATATATATATATA
>JABUQX010083583.1:30000-37733 GCA_015478945.1 Trachelipus rathkii | reverse complement strand
ATGCATATATATATATATATATATATACTATATATATATATATATTCTATATATATATATATACCTTATATATATATAGTGATGAGTAAATGCCCGGACACTTAAGAATTGGGCAAATGCCCTGGGCATTTATCTGGGCATTTGTCCAATTTGGGCATTTTAGAGGGCATTTATACTTTTATTATATATATATATATATATATTTATATATATATATATATATATATATATATATATATATATACTACTTATATATATATATATATATATATATATATATATATATCATATATATATATATATATATATATAGTTTGGAAGTGGCGAGAAGAAAGGTGCATAATAGGAGTGAATTCCGGGGTTTTATGAGGAGTATGATTGTGGCCCATGTCAGACAAACCTTTTAGAATTTATGGAATACATTACTGACAGCATTGACCGAGGAGATCCAGCCAATATTATATATTTAGACTTCAGCAAAGCTTTTGATAAGGTTCCCCACATAAGGCTGACAATTTTATGCAGAAATATAGGTGGAGGGTACATGGTTGGATTAAAGAGTGGTTGTGAAATAGAAAACAGTGTGTACAGCTAAATGGCAATGTCATCATGGGAAATAGTGAAGAGTGGTGTCCCACAGGGTTCAGTGCTGGGGTAACTATTGTTCCTCATATACCTAAATAAATGATTTAGACCAAGGACTTAAATGTAAGGTTTCTAATAGGGATGTACCGATACCAGAAATGAGGCCGATACCGATACTCCATTTTTTTAGGTGCCGATAGCGATACCGATACCGATACCGATACCGATACTTTAATTAATATAATAAATACACAGTAATAAAATAGAACATTTGTGCACTGCTAGGCAACTCAAGATTGCATTCCCTGTACAAACAATACTTAGTCATTTATTTTTCATATTTGGTTGTGCCCAAGTATATTTATTTTATAAATTAAAATAGTACCTTTAAGGAATAATAATTGCAAATATAATATTAATAACTTTTTTATGTTTGTGTTTATTTAAAAAATATTCCATTTCCATTTTCAAGTAAGTATTAACAAAGTTTAGCTACTAGCTTTTATGTTTTAACATGATTACAATTTACAAGAAGGTTCTTTAACTAGCTACAATATAAAGAATAAAAATAATGAAAGAAGAGACCTCAATTAATCAGCCGAAAAGTTAAAATAAAAAACGCTATTACTCAAACATGACATAATAAAATACTCCTTTAAGATAGATATCATTCAAATTCAAAAATTCACAAATTGTGATGCAAAAACATTAAGCTTTCACTAGTATCTGGCGAGAGACTGTTCCTTTTGGGGTGTTTACATTCCTACCTAACCTACACTATAAATACGCTCTCTCTCGACTGATGAAGGTGCTGATAATTATTTGCTTGCAAGCACTGATAATAATGAAAACCTTGGCCCATTTTCATGCCACCGCATGAAAGGATTCTCTTCTGTAGGCAGCATCTCATGTTTTCGTAGAGCCTCATCTCCTCTTTCACAGACTGCAAATTTTAATTATCTTTGCTCCTTGATGACTGTCTCTTCAGTTTTTACGATGAGGTTCTCTGGTGTGATTCCTTTGAAGGTGAATGAGATGTCAATGCAATTTCGGCCATGAACTTATCAAAGTCTAACATATCCAAATCCTCATCTTCAGTAGGTTTATTTGCTGAAAAGCCACCATCGTCACTATCAGTGTTGTTGCCAGGGGTTGCAGATAAGGCGGCTTCCTTTTTTCTCTTTTTTTTTTGTCAAGCGAGCAAGCTCCTCGGTTATGCTATTTTAATGCATTCTAGAAGTAGTTCACCGTCGGAGGTGCCATTCTTGTGGGGTTTCAGCTAGCTTAAGGAATTCCTTATTAGAACCTTTTATTTATTTATTTTTTTACAGTTGTCACCGCCACTCACGGGCAGAACCCTATTCAAGGAGTGGGTGTTGAACGCCTCAAAAATCCATCTAACGCAAATTACGCAGATGAGCACAGACGCAGGCTTTAAAGTGAGGGAAATTAAATTGAGTAGAAAACACAGATGATGGAAGAGAATTCCACAGAACAGAGGTGGCAGGAAAGAAAGAAGCACCTCAGCGAACCAGTCTGGAGTTACTAACATCAACACAAAACTCATGTGCCGACACAGCACCCCTTGAGCTTCGTAAGGTGGTGGTACGCGAGTGGATAGTTCCCTCGAGAGCACTTGCCTCTACAGTACCTATAGAAAGGAATGAGGCACCAACATCAGCACCCATAAGATAAATGGTCAAGTGAACTGAAAATAAGGACAGTTTATAGAAGATCTTTGGCCTTTGGCTCAGGCCTATCCAAAAGCCAGGTGACAGAGCCCCACCCCCACAGATATGAGCAGTACTCATACAGGCGGATGAGACCCTGTATAGGTGGAGTAAGCAGAGAAGAGGAAAAAAGATCTCTTACTCTAAACAGAACTCCCAGTTTCTTTAAGGAGGCCGCCCTAGCAGCCACTGTGATGTGGGGTTCAAAAATACAAGGCCAGGATGTTTTATATTGTCAACAAGAAGACAAGAGAACCCCATCTAGAAGAGATAGAAAATTAAGTGTCTCTTAGAGAGATATTTGTAGAGGATGGGTTTTAAAGAATTGAAATTTCATAAACAGACGACCTTAATTCTATCAGATGTAAGAATAAATCGCAAAGATTAGATGAGAGGCAATTCTAGAAGTAAAAGAGGAGCAGAATTGATATGAGTTGAAAATGAAGGGTCAAGTCATCGACATTTTAGTGTCTGAGTTAGATCAGTGCCAGTTGAGAAGATATTGATGAAAAGCAGAATAAGTAGAATAAAAAAGGAGACCCTGAGGAACACCACTATTGACTTGGAAAAAGAAGAAGTCTCCCATCAACAACCAATACGACATTGAGCGATTTGGAAAGCTAGACTAAGTAGGCAAGAAGAGAAACCCAAAGGAGGGGCTTGAAGGCAGTGACGCGTGCATACCCGGTCAAATGATTTGGATATGTCAAGCGCCACCACGCTAGTCTTCATTGGTTCTGGGGCAAAACCATAAATCTGTTAAATAGGAGAGTATATCGCCAGTAGATCTCGAGCACCGAAAGCCGTACTGGTAATCAGAAAAAAGAAGGGAATAAGATTCCAGATGATCTAAGAGAGTGAGAGTTGAGAGGGACTAAGATCTTAAAGAATACAAATGGAAGCTATAGGGCGAATACAAATGAAACTATAGGACGATAGTTAGAAAAAAGGATCAGAGCAGCATCATTTTTTCGGAATAGGTTGGATATGAGAGCTTCCAACACTGAGGGAGAGTGCTAGTATTGAGACATAGAGAATAGAGTTGAACGAGGACAGGCACCAGCTCCACTTCCTCAAAACTCGGAGAGGAATGCCATCCTGGCCACCCGCCTTCCACTAACGTTCATAGCGATTTCAGGAGCTCATATACATGATCCAAATGAAATGACAGGTAAGGCATAGGACACCTGAGAGGAGAAGGAGGAGGAAGGAATACCAGAATCATCAAGGATTGATTAGGAAAATGGGAGGCCAAAGAATGTTAATGCTTGCTTGGTGATATTGGCTGCAGAATCATCCAAACTGAATAGGAGGAAAAGGATGATTTACGAAGTTGTTAGAGATGCTTTTGGCAAGAGGCCAGAGAAATTTGTCAGTAGGAGAACCAATTAGGTCAGCATATTTTCGTTTAATGAAAGTCCAGCTTTGCTCGTCAGTATCCTGCAGCGTTCTGCTGAATGAAAGTGGCAGTGATAGGAGAACTGAGAATTTTTCCACCAGGATCAATTGTCTCCCCAGCCTGAATGGCGGGAACAAACTATGATCAATTATGGTTTGGGAGAAAAAGATCTAGTCAAGAAGAATGAACTTGCTCATCCCATTAACAATTACAGTTCCCACTTTATCGGCAGAATCTGAAGTGTTAAGAGTCAAAGCAGTCCCTTCAATTATAGTTAGCGTAGAAGCAGCGCAACCCCCAATCGGCCCGATCAAAGTGCCAGAAAAACCACATAGACAAGGATGGATTATTGGAAGAAAGTATTAAGGTAAGTGATATAGGTTGTGGTCAGATTTTCCGATAAGAGCGAAGGTGTGCATATTTATAGAGAAGGGCTAGTGATGAAACATAGATCAAGTTTATTCAAGAATTGGTTGAGACGATCCGGAATGTGTGTAGGTTCTTTAATTAGTTGCATCGTTGAGAATACTGAATGATTCGGCTTCCTCCCAACTAAATCAGTACGAGAGGAACCCAACAATTCAGTTTTGTGTACATTGAAATCCCCTAAATAAAGGACCTCAGTATTTGGATGAGAAGATATAACAGTCTAAGTAGTAAGGTAATCAAAAAAGGCATGAAAATCTGTTCTGTTAGGAGAACAGTAGCAGAAGCACAAGATTATTGTAGTAGAAGAAAGAAAGATTTTAAGCCACAGAACATCGAAGTTAGGAGATTCGAGATTCTCAAGACGTGTTATAGGAATGTTTATATTTACATAGGCACATACTCCACCCTTCAAACGGAAATTATAAAATAAGTTATAGTTGGATATATTAAACGAGTTGAAGGATGAATTCCTAGCCATCTGAGTCTCAGACAAGAGCATAAAATTAGGTTTAGAGTTAGAGAGGTAGTATTCCATGGATGCAGAGTTAGAGTGCAAGCCATTGATGTTGGTAAAGTCAAAAGAAAGCCACGCCTGTGCAAATCTGCTATCATACACGCACACACAATCACACACACAAAAAAAAAAAAAAAACAGACAGAAACAAATAGACAAAAAACAAAGGAGAAATTAGGAAAATTTATTCGTACGCTAAAACCTAAATTTTAAAACGATAAAACCCTATTTACAGCAAATATCTAAAATATGAATAATCCAGAAAGATTCACGCACTCACACGCTCTCACGAAATTGCGTACAAAAAAAAAAATACTATTGATCAACTAAAAAAGTAGATAAATCTGTATAAATTATAATAATGGCTGTCCAAATAGGTAAATTTTACGCTAAAGACCAAGTTGGAGAAACGCTAAAAATCTAAGTTAAAAAGGAAATCGAGAGAAAAAAAAAAACATAACTTGGTACTAGCTATCTATATCAAACTAGATTTATTATTGAGTCTAAAAGTTTCTCATAATTTTTCACCCAAAAAGTAAGAAGTATCGGCTAAGTATCGGCCATTTTAACATAAAAAATGGCCGATACTACCGATACCGATACTATCGGTACATCCCTAGTTTCTAAGTTTGCAGATGAAACCAAAGTGGCTACCTCAATAAGGAATAGTGAAGGATGTATTAAGATTCCAAATGATCTTGATAAACTTCTTGGGTGGGTAGATAAGTGGCAAATGAATGAATGAATTAAGTTTCTTCATCTAGGTTTCTCAAATAAAAGTTTTAACTACGATATGAATGGGGATTGGCTTGGGTCTGTGGACCAAGAAAAAGATTTAGGTGTGATTTAGTAGCTAATCAGTGTTTGGAAGCAAGAAATTAATCTAATAAGATGCTGGGCATAATAAATCGTAATGATGTTTACAAGAGCAAGGAAGTTATAAGAAAACTGTATAATAGCTATGTTAGCCTTAGAAATAAAAAAAGATGAGCTGATTAGTTATACCATAAATGAGAATCTTGACATTATTTGCATAACTGAGGCATGGGTTAATGAAGAATTATATGGAGACTCCGTTCAGGAATATGAAATAGACGGATATTCACTTTATTTATACCAGCGTAGAGGAAAGAAGGGTGGGGGTGTGGCGCTTTATATTAAAAGCAATATTCAATCTGTATTAATGACTGACTTTAAAACTAATCATGATATTGAATCGGTATGGGTAGATATCCTTATGTTCAATAAATCATATAGAATAGGGGCATTTTATAGACCTCCTGGCCAGAGTCAAGAATTAGACTCAGAAATTGTAAAAGAAATTGAGACAGCATGCCACAGTAAAGAAAAAGGTATAGTCATAATGGGTGATTTTAATTTTCCTGGCATAAATTGGGATTCCTTGTCTAATACGGACCATAGTAGTTCAGTATTTATAAATTGTACTAGATAACTTTTTGAGCGAGATGGTCCATGAACCCACAAGACACGATGCACTATTAGACTTAATATTAACTAACGATGAAAAGTTGAGGAGAATTTAGGACTTAGTGACCATAATATAATTAGATTTAATATGAATGTGATATCTGGGCCCAAATTGCAAGTTAATAAGGAAAGGATCTTAGATTTCTGAAATGGTGATTTTACCAAATTACGAGACATGCTTAGTATAATTGACTGGGATAAAGAGTGTTTAAAGCCAAAACTGTTTTTATCATGTGGGAACATTTTAAGCAAATTTTAATGAATATTCAGTCAGTATGTTTTAAAGATAAACCCATTAGGGTGGCGAAGAGAAAACCTGTTTGGTGGAATAGAAAGAGAAGATGAAATCAATGAAATGCTGAGACATTTTAAAATATTCAATGGTAGTAGGGAAGATGATTTAGAAAATTATAGGAAAAAATAGAAACGAACTTAACTTAAGTCAATAAGGGAAAGGCAAAGAGAGCGGCAGAAATTAATTTGCTGAAAGGAATAGTAATAAGAACCGAAGAAGTTTTTTAAGCTTTATAAATTTAAAAGTAGAATAAGGACAATTGGTCCAATTAAGAATTGATGAAAATTTGAGTTCAGATATGGAGTTGGTCAACATTTTCAATGTATTTTGCTTCAGTGTTTACAGAGGAAAGATTAGATAATAGTTTGGATACTAATAGTTCTTGTATGCATGTAACAAATAGACTTACAGAATTTATTTGACGTAAAAGATATTAAACATTTATTAGACCATATTGATCCAGATAAAGCTGCAGGGCCTGATGGGATATATGGTAGAATTCTGAAAGGTAGTCGCAGAGCATTGCAAAGGCACTGTATTTGATTTTTAAGCGATCTATAACATTTGGTGAGGTACTAGATGACTGGAAAACAGCATATGTTGTACTATAAGAAAGGTAGTAAGGAAGATTTGGGGAATTATAGACTGGTTAGCTTAACATCTCTGGATGTAAAAATTTTGGAAAAGTTACTGAAAGGTCATATAGAGAAAAATATTTGGATGATAGCAGGATATTGTATGACTTCCAACATGGTTTTAGAAGAGTAGGTCATGTCAGACAAACCTTTTAAAATTTATGGAATACAACTGACTGCATTGACCAAGGAGATCCAGTTGATATTGTATATTTAGACTTTAGTAAGCTTTGATGGGTTTATAAGGCTGATGAAAAGTTATTGCAATGGTATAGGTGGAGTGGTACATGGTTGGATTAAAGAGTGGTTGCGAAATAGAAAACAGTGTGTACAACTAAATGGCAATAAGTCATCATGGGAAATAGTGAAGAGTGGTGTCTCACAGGGTTCATTGCTGGGGCCACTATTGCTTCTGATTTATATAAATTATTTAGACCAGGGACTTAAATGTAAAGTTTCTAAGTTTGCGGATGATACCAAAAGTGGCTACTGAGGTAGACTTTTGAAGTATCTATAAAGATTCAAAAGATGTTGATAAACTTCTTGGGTGGGCAGATGGTGTAATGAATTTTAATAGTAAAATTGTAACGTTCTTCACATAGGTTACTCAAATAAAAGTTTTAACTACAATATGAATGGGGATTGGCTTGAGTCTGTG